>VYZS01042911.1:25950-48759 GCA_013400695.1 Neodrepanis coruscans | reverse complement strand
TGCCAACAGTTTGGCAGCAAAACAGTTTGGCAGAGTGGAGGATGTTTGCTCTCTGAGTATGTAATCTGATGAAGATTGCAATCTGTAAAACAGCATCTCCACAGTCAGCTTGTCAAATAGTACATAAGAAAGACCGAATTAAAAACAAAAACTCCACACAACAAACCCAAACCCAATTGCATATATATTAATAGGTAAAGGCTTGAACAATACAAGCTATAACTCATCTGGAAAACGTTGTCAAAAGAAACATGTTGGGACACTAAACCCAACAAGGAGGTTGTTCCTGTGAGGTGAGGACAAAACTGGGACATGTCAGGGCTTCACAACAGGCTGGAAAACCCTCCACGGTAAACTCAGATTGTGCAACAGGCACCCAGCGTGTGTGAAGATGTGCATCGGCTGTAGCACATCTAAAGAAATAAAAAGATAAACATTTATCTCTGTACCAGGACGTCCATCCAAGGGCTTCCTCCGCTTCTCCCTGCAGCAAGTTTAACTTCTGCACGTGGCGCCTGCAGTCCGGGCCCGAGCCCTGGCCGTAAACCTGCGGGGAAGGGACGGAGACAAGGCTGGGGGAGGTGAGGGAACAACCCCGGGGGTCTCTGAGGTGCCGAACACGGTCCGTACCCTCGGCCCCTCACCTTCTGCACGGCCTGGCGCTGCCCGCACACGCTGCAGCTCCACCGCCCGCTGCGCTTGGCCTGGGAGGGAGCAGAGGGGTCAGTCACAGCCCGTCCCGTCCCATCCCATCCCTTTTATCCCATCCCATCCCATCCCATCCCCACCTGCTGCACTTGGAAGCGGCGGCAGCGGCAGCACCGCAGCACCCAAAATTGGGGAGCCATGGCGGCCACGTGACCGCGCGCGCGCGCCGCCGGCTCCCCCTGGCGGCGGCACCGGGATCCGCTTCCCAAAAAAACCCCCAAAAACCTCCAGACCCCCGACTCTCCCCCGGCGAGGGCAGGCTGGGGCTGAGGGAATGCAAGGGAAAGCTCTTCCAGGAGGGAAAACGCTCCGTGTTTGCAGCTGCAGAGGGAGGAGGGCACCTACCTGGGGTGTAAAGGGAGTGCAGGGAATAATGAGGGAAGAGAGGGAGGGCAGGAAAAGGAGGGAAAAATAGCGGGGGGGAAAGAAGGGAGGGAAAAAAGGGGAGTGAAAAAAGGGGGAAAAAGAAAGAGGAAAGAAAGAAGAGAAAGAAGAGAAAGAAAGAAGAGAAAGAAAGAAAGAAAGAAAGAAAAGTAAAAGAAGAGAAAGGAGAAAAGAGGAAAAAAGAAGAATAAAAAAGAAAGAAAATGAAGAAAGAAAAAGATGGAAAGGAGAAAAGGAAGGAAGGTCAGACTGCACTCACACTGAGTCTGCTCTTTTCAGTAACTGCCCTGAAAAAAGAACCAGCAATATTCCATATGCTCAAGAGAAATAAAAGGCAGCCAAACAGCCTGTAGGATTCTGGTTCTTTTATTGAATACATGACAGATAAGACAGACAGTGTAAAATCACATGTATTATTTGTACTTAAAAAAAAATTACAATAAATTACTGAATAATTAGTAAAAGCAGTTTTACTAATGGCTGCTCTCCAGTGATGCAGGATAGAGGAGGCAGAGAAACAAGAAATATGTACCAGCTGTGAATAAACACCGAGAGTGTCACAAGGATGAATTAACACTGAGTAACACACTGAGTAGTGTTAAATGGGAACATCCACATACGTGTCCTTCCTATCCTTATACTCCAAATGCCAGTCAAAAGCTGGATCAAACCTTGCCTTCAGTGCAGGGTCTGCTCAAGCAGCAGTGTTTCTCACCCTGGCCCTGCAGGGCTGCTGCCTGTGTGCTGAGATGAGCTTATCTGTAGCAACAGCATTAATTCTCCTTCCTTGGAGCACACATCCTGCTACCAGGCAGCAAACTTTTAATTTCCTCTGGTTTTAATTGATATAAAAGAGCATTCACTCAGTCTCCCAGTTATTTTGTCTCTAACTGGAATAAGATCTAGAATGGAGGTTTCTCATAGCAGGCTGATGGCAGAGGGCCACACTGCTCTGAATTCTTCCTCTTTAGGTATAAATGACCTTGGATGTGCAGTAGTTTCTAAGAACCTGCCCATTGCTTCTCTTCAGTAAGGACACACTGAGCAGCAGCGGGTGGCACAACACTCCTGCACACCCTCCTGCCCCAAGCATCCGTGAGGGCTGACTGATTAGAATATTCTTGGGGTCCTCCTAAAAACTGAAGCCACCACTAGCCAGTAAAAATAGAGAATCAGCAATAACCAGTGAATGTACCACCAGGGGAAGTCCAGCAGTCCAGCTGCTGTGGAACACTGAGGCTGATTCACTTCTAATTTAGGAATTCATTCCCTCATTATAACCATCACGAGCCCATTGATTGACTCAGTATTACTTCTGCACTGGAGCCAAGGAGCTTGTGGCTTCCCAGACAAACTAAAACCAATGGCTTTCAAAGAATCAGAAAAGCAAATGGTAGAAAACCAGGTTTGTCTGAAAACTCCTGAATGCTGAAGGAGAAAGTAAGTGATCGTACACTATGAAAATGCCAAACCACATCTGAAAGAAACCTGCAGGTCTGAGCAATGTCTGTGTTTAGATCTCAGGGTGCTGGGAGCAGTGGGGCACGTTTGCTTAACAGCTGCTGAGTCACAGAACAGCTTACAAGAAGAACTTACAAGATTATTTATAGGTCAGGGTCCTACAGCACTCGACTACACTGCATTAGCTCTCGGACTGGCAGCCAGAGGTGAGCATGGTTTCAAGCCAGGCTGCATCTGCTGTGCAAGTTACCCAGGAACCTACAGCAAACAAGGGCAGGCAAGGAACAGTTACTGTCTGAAATAAAACTTCATTAAAATAAAAGATAGCAAAAGGCAGACATGCATAATTTATGGTGGTAATTCTATACGTCAGGGGCTATTATGTTCTAATGGCTCTCGAGAATGTAAATCTAATTCTGTCAGCCACAGTAGCCAAAGAAGCACCTACACAAAACAGTCACTGTCAGAAGCCCCTTATCAATTGGAATCTATTGTAATTGTGTAGTTACTGGTCTCTGATTAAACAAAAAAAAACCCCAAACAGAAAATACCAAACGATCCTGCCATCTGCCACTTCATCTTCCTGTTTTGTGTCCCAAAGACAACTCCTGATTCCTCGAGTTCACCCTGACACAGAGGAAAGTTCATAGTCGCTGGAGGAACTGAACTGCCTCTCTACCTTCTTCTGATCCTTGATCTTTTGGAGAATGTTGACTTTTTTCTCAAAGTAGTTTACAAGGGCTGTTTCTGTCAGCATGGAGGCCAAGATCTGCTCAAAGGAGATGGACCAGTCAGTGTCAATGGTACTGCCATACCTGGCAGCCGAACTGCTGCCTTCACAGCCCACCAGGACCGTGTCATCAGCAATGTCCTCACACTGCAGGGAGCCTGTGCTGACCATGGAGTAGGAGGACATGGACATATCATCTTTGGTTTCATCATCTGATAGCAGCTGTAAAGGAGAACCTTGTCCTTCCCCTGACCCATCACCTAGAGTTTGGTTTTCCTGCTGTGTTTTTTCAGGCTGAGCATCGACGCTGGTTTTGTCCTCATCATCAGCTTGGGGTTGCTGCTCCACTGCTGAATTCTGACTCTGCTCAGATGTTGGTGACTCCTCTTCACTCACAGGATCTTGGGTATTGTTGGCTTTGCAGTCCTCAGACTTCCTCGTGGGCCTGTTGGAGAACTTTTTCCCAACCTCCCCAATTCTCAGGAGGAGACTGGCCACGGTGGCAATGGCATGGTACAGCTCTTGCTCCACAGGGTCCTCGCTGAACATGTTGTAAAGCGTCTTGCATAACTCTATGAACTGTTCCTTTAAAAGACAAATACCAAAAAATCATACTTCAGGCTAAAAAAAACATGTTGTCAGTGGCTGATGAAGCAACAGGCACCATCTCAAATGACTCATTGTTTATGCCTCCCTATCAAGTAAGTGGCAACTTACTGTACTGACTCAGAACAGTCTGACACAGGCAAACTCCCCCCTCTCTGCTCTAGTGGCTAAACTGAGACACAGCTGGCAGTTTCATAGAGGTGGGTTTTCTGCTGGCAGATGAACAGAGATATTTACAGCTGAGAAAACCTGAAGCTTTCCTTTTATTGTGCTGCTCTGCTGTGGTCAGCTTCTAAGTAGCACCCATCAAGGAAATTAGAGACAGAAAAGACCACACCAGTCATCTGACTCTCTTTTCTGTAACCACACTCTTCACTTTCCACCAAGCAGCTGAAACTAGAAACAATGCAAAAACAAAACAGCCAAGTTTCTATGGCTGATGGCATATTTAAAACACCTTGCTCTGGAGGGAAAACACAGGCTACAGCTCTTATTGGAAAAACTGGCCTGGGAAGCAGAGTGAGTCCAATACATTTGACTGGTTGAAACAAAGCAGTTTGCCCATGTCCACTGTGGAATTCAACAGAAACGTGTGGAATTAGAGGTTCTAAAGCTCACCAGACCAGAAGAGCAGGGCAAGCTACAGGCAAGGACTGAGCAGGCTGGCACAGTGGCTGCACATACTGCTGAATTCCCCACTAAGCTGCCAGTGATCCAACTGAGAACCTTCAATTCACTTCTTACCTGGCTCATTTTGGGAAGATCTTTAATGGTTTCTTTCTTGGACTCTTTTTCCTTGGCCCACATTCTTAGGTAGTATCTGTAGTCCTGTGGACTGGTACCCTTGTCCTCTGCAAGGCAAGAACAAACCACTAGTGAGGTGGTTCATGGTTTCAGACCTAAAAAGTGAATGCTGTGGCAGCAAAAATCAGACTGGAAGCAGGTTTTATTGACAGTCCAGGAAGGCTGCATTGTTTTCTGCTGGTTTATCTGATCCAGCTCAGTAGAGCAAAAACTTTAACAGTGCTGCATCAGCTTGACTTTCACAAATGAACTCTATGAGTTGACAACTTACCCAACATGATTTACAGACATTGTGATCTTGGTATGTACAAGAGTTGGAGCAGTAAGGCATAAGATTTATTTCCTAGCTCACCTCCCACTTCACCTCTGTCCACAAGAGACACTGCAAGGTCTCCTTGATCAGGATGGACCAATGAACAGTTCATAATATGAGAGAGACAAGACTAGAATGATGATGAAATTACCTTTTTCTGGACCGTTCTCATTTCTCCTTCCTTTATCTTCTTGGCTTTCTAAAAAGTTATGGAAATATAAAATCAAAATTAATAGCTGATTTTCAGCAGTACAATACACAAAGAACTTAAGTTAAAATACAAATGAAAGCTATACAAGAACATATTTAATAGAAGTTAGATCTCACACTCCCATATCATGTTTAGAGAAGTGAACAGAACAGGATGGAAGCAAGAGGCTGATGGGATGAACTGGATAAAGAGCCACATTCAAAATAGGGGTTGAAAAGCTGAGGTAGATGGAAGAGCTCTTAAAAGAAAAGGTGAAACACAGATATGAAAGACAGCTGAGCAATGTGATGGCCTGAAGACAAGGAAGTTCAGTCATCCAGAGCAAGATAATGAATGGTAAAACTCAAACCACTACTGAGCATGTATGTGACTAATACCTGTGCTCACCACTATTCACTGACTGAAGTGACACTTGGGGAGCAATTTGCAGTCTAACTTCACAAACTTCTCTTCTGGTTCCCTACCTACACTGTCACTAGAGTTAATGGTAAGTCTTGGTTCAGCTCAGACTGTTAAATTTAGCCACTCAGCACCAAACTGCTCAACTACCTCTTGTACTTACTCAGGGTTTTATTTGAGCATCATTTTATGTTGGTAAACATTTAGCATGAGCGACATATGTTGGCATCCTATTTGACAATCCCTGAAATTGCATTTTAAAAAATGCTGTAAACTAGTCAACTGAGTTTTTCAATTCAATGGCATGCATCCTTATTCTTTTATTAATAGTGAGTGTCACAAGAGAGGAGCAGCAGCAACAACTTCAGAGTATTTGCATCAGCACATTGGTGCTAGCAGGTGGTGTCAGCACCACAGCCATGCTCATTGCATGCACATAATCCATGGACTGACCTTGAGACTCACAGTGCAGGCAGATATCCAGCTCTGAGACAAAAGGAGATACTTGAGCAGCAGAAAAAGGGGTTGAGGGGACAATATCCCAGATAAAACAGAAGAAAAGGCCAGACATAGACACAGAGAAGGAAACAAAAACAAGAAGAAAGACAATGAGACTTGCATGAAAAACCTAAATCATGGTGGGAGACAGGGGCTGGTGAAAGCACACTGCTCCTCCTCAGCAGTCTATGACTGTGCTTCAGAGCATGCTGTATCCTGCATGAAATGGGCACCAGGAGTTTTAGCTCCAAACTTCTTCCCCATCAGGCAACAAAGACAGCAAGCTCAAACACACTGGCAATCTTAACACACTGCCAGCACGAGATCATGCCTTGCACAAAAATCACTGCTCACAGCACACAGATCTGTGCTGCAACTCCTGCCTAAACTGAGGGGTAAAGGCAGTAGTGTTGCATTACCTTCTGTTGTCACATCCTCTGTGAAATAACTTGTGGCTTCCAAAGCAGACTCTGTCTCCTCTGGGTTCAGAGCTGTATTCACAGAGAAGCAAATGTTAAGACCTCCAAGGTAACTGAACAGCAGTATCCTGCACTTCATTAGTAAATTCATGAGGCATCCTGTGCCAGCTTCATGTCAGAACAGATCGTGCTCAATAACAGCAACACACAGAACCTACTCACTCACCAGGAGGCAGGTGCAGTTTGTAGAGAACTTTGAGTTTTTCAGTGAGGTCACCATGGTACATCCCACCTGCAATGAAAAAAAAAAGTTAAGAAAAAGAGTGCTTAGGATAAAGAATCACCCTCTGCTCACAGGCTCAAATCAAAGAGCTCCCATGCAATAAGGAAACGCTGACTGCTCAAAGTCCTGTGCAGAAGCAATAAAGAAATCCACACCAAAAAGGTGTATTTTTGAGGCTTTCTGTCACCCTCCCCTCATGACAGTGTACACACCCTTATCTCCATTTTATCTCTCCTCTTGGAAAAGGACAGAAACATTTTTTTTTGCAGTATTCCATTTTCTCCAAAACCACCACTTACTCATTCCCGTCACAAACTCCTTGAAGTTGATGAGAGAATCCCTGTTCTCATCCAGAAGCCGGAAGAGCCGCCCTGCCAGGACAGGTGTATGTGCCCCACAGGACCAGGGGGTGAGGCTGATGAAGAGATCCTTGAACTGCTCCATGTCTATGCGATACTGCTCCAGGTAGGGCAGGCTCTGATCCCGGCGGGCAGCGGCAGCGCGGTTGTTTCCCCAGTAACAGCTCATCAGGTACTTGGCCTTTTGGGGGGGAAAAGGATTAACAGGTGGGATTAGATTGCACCACAGCAACCCACAGGAGTGGAGACTCTGTTACAGCTCAAGAATAGCATTGAGTAAGGGAAGAAGAGACATTTCAGGATGCACTTTATCTCCTCCCCATTATTCCTTGTGTTACCTCACTACAAGATAGTATGAAATGAAGGAAGAGACAGGGATTTCAGGAGAAACACAAAGAAGAATTTAAAGTGAAAAATACAAAACACAATTTCAGGTTTTGACAAATGACACTCAGGCTTTACTGCAAAGGAAATATGCAGGGTTTAGAACTAAGCCCCTTTCTGAGTCTGTAACACAAGGCAAATGAGTTTGCAGTGACTGGTAAATGCAGTTGGGTAATATCACTCTTAAAAATACATACACTGACAAACAGAGGCAAAGCCCTTAACTAATCTTGTTGCAGACCAAGTAAATGCAAAACTTGAGAATAAAAACTGAGTTACAGTCAATCCTAGCTCCCTGCTCTATGTGCTGTGTGACACTCCTTTCCACTGACTGCACTGTCTCTCTTTCAGTAAGTACCATTCAAATACTGTGAATGTATTTTGGACACCTTTGGGGGGAAAAAATTAAAAATAACCACCCATTAATGGGGCCAATCCTACTGGCACCACTTATACCAGAATGCCACATCTGTTCTGAGAGGTTACATTAAGAATTAAAGCAATGTCATTGCTTTCCTTTCAACTTATTTTGTTATTTGTACTCTCTGTGTCAGAACATTCTTCTGCACTCTTGCTCCTTACCTTGAACACTACATACAGCTCCTCTAGTTCTTCAATAGAGAAACCAATGTCACCAGAAACAGCTCGGACCTGTTGTTAGGGATGAAACAGACTGAACAATTTATTCTGAAAGTACAAAAATTAAATACAACTCACTGAAAAATGTGTGCAACATAGAAGAGAAGAAAACAAGTGCAAGGAGATATGACACAGGATGGGAAGGAAAACAACCATTTTAATATTCCTGGAAACAGGTCATGAAGACAGTTTGCAGTCAAGAAACTGCTGACATTTTGAGTAGTTAGAAAAAAATACTGTGCTTATTTCCATTTTGTGCAGACCTGACTGAGCACACTCTGTTGCCTCTCCCTCTTGCTTTTATCTTCAGATGTTTGACTCGGATGTATTGAAAAACAGTAATGAAATAAATACCTGGATGAGATTCTCCACTAGGACACAGGAGATAGATAGAGACACCCCCCTTTGGCCAAAATTCCCCAATGCACTAACATACCCTCTAAATGGCAGTGAAATAATCATCTGCTGGCAAGTTTTAGCTCAACAATTCCAGGCAAGCAGTAAAACAGACAGCAGTAGGCAGTGGAGACTATGACAAGGCCCTCAAGTGTGTGTTATCTCCCTCCACACCCCAGTGCAAAGCTTCTCAATGCTCAAGGCAAAACACATTCCATGAATGTGCCATTTGGTAGCTCATTCATTTTGGGAGTCACATACCACACTCTTCTTGGCTGTGTCCTCCAGGGACTGGATCACCTTCAGCCTTTGTTTGAAGCGCATTTGTTCAATATCATCTGCCTTCAGGTTGCTGAATTTCTACAAGAAAGGAATCAGATCAGGTCAACATCATCTTCTAAAAAAAGAACAACCCATCTTCAGTTACATGTTCTCTAACAAGTGTACTATCCCCTCAGAGATGATCTAAACCCACCAGCAGCCTTTTACCAGCAGCAAGATGAGAAAAAAATTGAGCTCTATTCCCTATTCACCCATGTCCTGCAAAGGAAGTAATTCAGAATTCACGAGAAATCCAACATCAGAGGTTTCTACAGAACTGAAAAAGGACCTGTCAGGAATGACAGAAATAGAGGTCCTGTACTGTGGCACAGATAAAGAGAATAGACAGGCTGTCACTCCTTCCAGCCCTGTTTTTTCTCTAGGACCCCCATGAGATTCAGCATAAACACCAAAGAAGCTTTTCTACTGACTAGGTCAGACAAGTAATATGAATTTGGTGATACTCTCTTATAAAAAGAAACCAGGAACAAACA
The DNA here is from genome assembly GCA_013400695.1 of Neodrepanis coruscans. Lineage (NCBI taxonomy): Eukaryota > Metazoa > Chordata > Aves > Passeriformes > Philepittidae > Neodrepanis > Neodrepanis coruscans. Next base: position 39,350 of record VYZS01042911.1, on the reverse strand, counting down.
GAGATGGCAGATTTTAAGAAGCACACAAAATATGCAGTAAAATGACAGCTGCCTGACTGTAAACAGCTGCAAGAGGACAGGATGAAAAACAGGAGATAAAAAGGGAAACGATCCCACACATAGCAAAGCAAAGCAGAGGAGAACTACCAAACGCCAGTTCTCTCACTGTCTTCTTTCCACCATTCAGAATACAATTTCTTATGAGATTGTTTTCAGTATGAATATGAGGTATTTCAAAAGCACTGTCACCATTCTGGGGTCACCTTCCTAATACTATAACCTGCATCACAATGCACATGAGCTGGGATGCTTCCATGTTTCTGCAGTCTACTTCTCAATTTTTACCCTGGATTTCCCTCCTTAACTCCCTAGCAATGGCAATCCTCAAGCACAAGTAAAAATAAAGACTTGTTTGGCAAAGCAGGAAGAAAACTTTGGGCTGTAATTTTTACTTAATTTGCAGTCTTCATTTTAGTCCCCATTGTATCAGCGAGACTCTTTGTAACCCACAACAGCCACCAGTGTCAGATTCTACTCATACCAAGCAGAAGGAATAATGGCTTCAGACTGCACCACTCAGGCACCTCGAGCTATGAGCACTGCTCAAATTCAGGCTGCACAAAGTACAGATCTGGATGTTGGTAGAGAAATATCTCTTGGTCAAGAACTAAGGCAGAACCTCACCTCGTAGGATGTTTTGATGAGTTCAAAGATGTCAATTTCCAGTGGTGGGTCATCTCCACTGGTCAGTAAGGCGTGCAGGTGGGGAATAGGGGGAGAGACACTCTGTCTGTTGACTACATTGTCCAAGTATCTGTGGGGAAAAAAGAGAACAGATACAAGACTTAGGATTAGTGTCCAGGAAAAGAAGTAATATCCTAAACACCTTACTCCCAACTTCTTTGTATCCACATAGGAAAGATTTCCATTTCAAACAAAAAATCTTACAGACTTGAGGGGATATCTGCTTGATAATGTTTTATGTTTCTAAGATGATTCCTGCCAGCATCTGTTCTTAGTAGTAGAGCAGAATTATGATGTGAATTTCAAGTAAACAACCTTTAAGTGTTCAAATTCAAACTGAGATACAGGAATTTATTATGCTGCAAAACAAGCTATTCCGGAAATATGTGATTGCTCCATAATTGAGCTAACAACTAATTTCAGCTGTTGTAGAAAGCAATAGCAAACCTCTCTGGAGCTCAAGTTTCATCCTAGAGTGTTATCTGTGACCTGCTACGTACTGCAATTAGGTGGAAAGAATGATGACTCAAAGGGCACCACTACTATTAAGTTATAAATAAGAACAACGAATGGTACCTGCCCAAAATAGTCATGGCTTCACCTTCATCACAGCACTGTAACAACTTCTCCATGTTGGCATCAAGGATGGCCAATGACACTTGCAGGATAAACTTGATTCCCTCATAGAAAAAACAGTCAACAATGACCACAGCACTCTCAAAGGGCATGACACTGAGGAAGAGAGTGAGAAACCAGGACAGGGATATGGTGGAAATCACACCCAGGTCCTGCATCTTTTCAGACAGCTGTGGAAGATACTCTCGTGTAAGTTCTTCAAAGATGCCTTGGTCCACCAATGCACCTGAAACAGACAAAAAAAACAATGGTAGAACTCAAACTGGTGGTACTATACCCAAGCTCACCAATTATTAAACAAAACAGTGTGAGTTAATTTAATTTCACATAAGCCTCTGAACATTAGAACTAAAATTAAGACATTTATTCACTTTTTTCATGCCGGTTCTCAATAAAATCAACATATTTAAATGGACACTAATCCTACATTGCAGAGCATGCAGACACAGAACCTCTCATTGACTGATAAATTTTCCCTTAATGGAGGGGTGGAGGATTACTGCTTTTATGGCATTTACACCAAACTGTACTTTTTTATACAGACCAACACTAAAAGCCTATGAAACAGTGCTTTCACTAACCTTTCCTGGGAGCCTATTCCAAAAATTTAATATATCATTCAGATGGGTAAAACCAAAACTCAATAATCCTCTTCTAGATATGCCTCTTTACTGCTAATGGTCCCTCCTGCTACCAACTTTTAGTTACTTCATCTCCCTTGTTACTACAAGGTAGTGCTACTACTTTTAGCAGCCTGGAGTGTCTCTTCCTATGTCTCCATCACACACCTGCAACTCTAAATACAACAGGGCTGTGCTTCAGCATCTTTAAAATGCATCACATTTAATAAATTCTGAACAAAACACTCCTGGAGGATGCTGGTGCAACTGTAGGTGAAAAACCAGCATGAATCTGGCAAAGACTCACCCACTACTCTTGTGTTGTAGTAATCTGGCAACATCCGCTCACACAGAGCCACCAGGAGCCAAAAAGCCTCTTCCTCGTTGCAGTAGAGCAGCAGCACTGATGTGACAATGTTCATGGCCTGGGAGCCAACACAGCCAGACACACAGTACAGGAGAAAAACATGAAGGTTTTCATGAAAACTCTTGCCATTACAGACCAGCTAAATTTTAAAAGCATGAATACATGAACTGCCACTAAGAGTCACATCTATTTCCAGCTTTTACTGGTATATGAGTCAATGGATGACCTTAAGCCAATTTACCTTCCTGTTTTCAGTTCCTCTGTTTGTGAGGCACCAAATAATATGATGACCTTTTGTCAAGCACTTTCAGTAAACCCTGCAACTAAGAATTATTGTCAATGTTTTCATAAAAAGCTTGGTAACAATGTGGTCCTATCAGAACAACACAAAAAGAACCTCTAATACCATAGCAACACACAAAATGAACCTGAATTTCCACAAAGCTGTTTCACAAACCAACAACTGGCTTCATTTTCAATATGCTGCCCATCTGAAACATCACTTATTTAATTTCTCTTTTTAATTAAATCAGAAGATGTTTTTGCTAAAGTTTGAAAAGCTCTGGCAGGAAAGGTAGTAAAAAGACTCTGACATTTTATCTAACAGCACTGTGAGAAGTCTACTTAAATGCTGTATTCAAAACAGACTTAAGAGATGTTGCAACATAATCACTTCTTTCCTACTCTTCTACCACCACATGGACAGCACGAAGGAAAAGCTGGAAACTGAACAAAAAAACTACAGAAAAAGTCCAAGTCAGTCATGGTCACTGTGGAGGACTTAGAAATTTAAGACTTCTTTCTTACCTGACAGTACCCAATTGTTGGATTCCTGAATGCATAAGCTGTTAAGACTCTCCGGAGGGCAGCAATTCCCAGCTCATTCTGGAAGGCAGGATGTTCTGGCATAGAGCGGTGCAGGTCTCGCTCAATTTCCTCTGTAGCAAGATTGTACTTTCCCATTGACTTTTCCACAAGATCTGCATAGTAACCAGGATGAGTCACCATCTCGTTCCAAGCTCCTGAAATAAAAAACAGATACTGCTTTACCCCTGGAGCTTTGAAATACAGATTTTTATGCCCACAGTTTCAGAGATGAGCGAGCCAAAAAGCACTGCATGAACTCATCAGCTACAAATAGGTGTGCAAGTACAGCAACAAACTCATTATTAACTCAAGAGTCTAGGTCCCAACACTGACACACAGACAAAGGACACCAAACAGCTACTAGGCTCATAAAAGAAGTCATCTCAGGAATGTGATCACTGCATTTTTGGCAAAATCCCCACCACGAATTATCACTCAGATGAAGTTAACTTGTCACTAATTTCTTCTGAAAGAAGCTAATACTTATACCTTTTCCTTTGAGATGTGCAGATAGGTTGTTCCTGTTATCTCTCAAAATATCCAGCACAACATCCTACCTGAGAAAAGGAGCCACAGCTCTCCACGAAGATTCTCTGGGATTCCTTTCTGCACCAGCTCCCTGGTCTTGGCAGTACGGTACATACACATCCCTCGCCCATATTCGAAGAAATGAATGTTCCAAGACTCTTCCTTCATCTTCTCCTTTGCCTTCACAGGAACAAATATGTCTATTTTAGGAGATTAATGCATTTTTATATTTGTGGAAAGGTGATTTCTGGTTATACTCAGGCCTGTATTTCAAATGAGAAATGCATTCTGGCATCTGAAGCCTCTCTTCCTGCTGCTGAAGAAAGGGGTATATATATGCTAATCTACTCTGTTCTGAATCAGTTCTGACCTTGCTTGAAGTCTTTACAATGCTAACATGGGCTGTGCAAGGGCACTACATCTTGCAAATCTCCACATAAATACAAGCAGAACCCTGAACTAGAATGATTAACTACACAAGCAAAGATAACAGTTCTCTACTATCTTGATCTGAGGAGAAGTAGTTCTTCACCGCCATGAATTCACATCCAGAACACTGGGAACACTAATTTCTCAGTCTCTAGTCAACTACCCTCAGGTGTGCCAGTAGTGACAGAATAACCTACGGGTCAGGTTCCATTTAGGCAGTACCATTCCCAGTACAGACACAGCAGAGGTACTGCAGGACTGACCAGGGATAAAATACACTTTCCACTCTTAAACAGGCCAGGAAATCTGCAACCTACTGCAAACTATTTAACTGTTTTATGTTAAAGTATTACTTACCCCCTTGGGTCCAGAGAGCTCCTCAGAATTCCTTCTGAAGAGTTTGAGTAGTCCCTGCGAGGCCGTTGGCACCTCCCCAGCACAGAAGTTGACGGGTCGATGGCTGAGAGCAGACATGGGGCTCAGGGCCAGTGGGCTGCTGGAAGGCAGCTCTGGAACCTCCTGAACAACAGAACACAGAGTGCCTGAGCACAGGCTGCCTCCCTCCTCTGCTAATGGCCTAACAGAGACACAGCACTGCCTGGGAACAAGCACTGCTAACACTCTGTAAAGACCATTGCTCTGGAAAGCTGACAGATATTCCTCCCAGCTATTCCCTCAGTACCTCGCAGCTGGGATCAGCCAAATTCCACTTCCATTCCCTGTCAATGCCACAGGGTTTCTTGGATGGTGTTCTCTGCAGGAAGTCAGAGATCCTCTGTACCAAGAAATCCCGGTCTTTCAGATTGGCAAAGAAGAAGGTCATTTTACTTTTAGTGCTGATGGACAGAGGGCTGGGCAAGACGCTGGAACTATCTGCTTTCTCAACTATTGTCACCTAGAACACAAAGACAAGGGCCATTTGGATCTGGCAGGTTCTGAATCATCAGTAAAGCACAGCACAAAAGACAGAAGCACACGAAACACAAGAGAGGCCTGTAGCCTTAACATGTATCTAAGAAATCCCCACCTCCCTGAGAGGAATGATGAGATGACAGGCCTCCTCTGCCCTGCTGGCAAAACAGATGTAATTATTGGAAACAAACATCTGGCCAGGAATGTGTGTCTTGTTGAATGGTGTCCACAAGGTGCAGTCTGTGTGTCCATCCAGGCATTCGTCCTTGGGCAGCCGGAAGGTGGCACGGTAGCACTCGTTTTTGGCTCGAGCATCCAGGTCTCTGGGGAAAAGTAAAGGGTAGTACCCACAGGGTTTTTTTACTCACTTGAAAAACCCACTCAAACACGAATGTTAAGTGTTCATTCCTGTGTATTTTAGTATTTCTTTCTCTAACTGGGATGCCATCCCTTATCTGGCTCCTCTTTCAGCCTTGACATGCCTGACTGACAAGGTATGTCCAGCAATGCGAGACAAAATAGGCAAGTGCACCTGCAAAACTCAGATGTTGCATCAGATTCTGAAACTACAGAGAACAGTCCTCAGTGGTAGGATTTATTACAACATAAAGCTCTGCTCCATTTTTATAAATCTTCAACTTCAGACAAAGGGGTTGGTATAATTTTCTTTCATTTCTTTTACAAGGGATTTTCAGCAGTTTCCAGCTGAAAATTCCTTCTAACAGTGTCTAAGTCATGCATGAGAAAGTCACAGGGGTGTGTGTAAATTTGGCTCCAATTTGGGAAGGGAAGAAAAGAGAATAGGCTAATAACTGAAATCAGTGATGCAGCCCCTTGAGCAAGAAAACCCCAGTGGCACCCAGGAGCTACAAAGTATTGCAGATTTATTATTACAATCCCCTATTATCTGTCTTCTTTTCTCACTTCTGGAAACATGTACCTTTTTAATGCAGAGATATTCTTTAGGGGCTTCCTGGGCTTTGGGAGAGACTTGTCCTGCAGGAAGCTCTCATTATCCAACAGCTGCCTCATTGCAATGTTGGCCAACTGCTCCATCAGCTTGAATGTCTCGTTGATGTTGAGGAACATGGAAAAATAAAGTTCATTGTCCCTTGTGCTCACTTTAATGCACTCAGGGAACAGCAGTGTAGCATTTTTTTCTAGCTGGGTTACATCTACCCACTGGATCACCAGGGTTACTGCAAAAAAAATTCAAAAATATTGATATTACAATCTGAGGCAAAACAGTAATCAATCAGAGATGAAGGTCAAGTAGCCAGCAAGCTCTCAAGTGTAGCAACATTTCCCCCCCGCCTCTTACACATGGACAATTCTTCATACTTTTACTGGGTTCTCCAAAAATACTTGGAAATTATCTTTGTGATTAACTAGACTAGAAATAATGCAGTTCCAAAAGGACAATCTCCCATCCAATAAATGTTTTCAACTACAATTACTCAAGTTTTCATTCATTCATTCATTCTTTTCAGCAGATTAGCTTTGGAATCAGAAGCTCAAGCTTTGTAAATACTGGGTCCTGGCAGTTGTTAAAACTCACCAAGGTGAAAGTATTGCTTGGTTCTCTAATCCAGTCTGAATAAAACTTATAAAAAGCAATCCAATTTGAGTAAAACTGGAGTAAAACTCAAGCACAACTTGAGAAATGTTTTGAAAAATGACTGAAGCATTTAGTCTAATGAGTACTCAAATGCCTGTGAGAGCAAGAACTGATCTATGGGTTGAACCAGAGCTCAAGGATTCCTAAGAATTAAAAAACCCATCAGCCTAAAAAGAAGTTCACGCACAAAAAAATCAACTGCACCAAAAATGTCATGGCAAACTGCAGAAAAACAGCTTGCAGGCTCATAACTCACCCTCTTTGCCCAGCAGGAAAGAGTAGAAGCAGAGGTGGTTGACAGTGAGGTACAGCCAGCCCTGCCTGGGCACACGTCCCTTCCAGTAGCTGCAGGAGTAGTAATTGACCAACTTCTCCACCTCGGGCATCCCAAACTGCTTCCGCATCTTCAGCTCGGCCTCTTTGAATTTACCTGGATCCTCTTCACCCTGGGGCTGCTCATTCTTGTTCTCTTCAGCAATAATGCCCTGAAAGGACATGGAAGGGGAGAGAGAAAGAGGAGAAATGGAAGGGAATCTGTCTGCTGACAGATGTAATGTACAGCAAAAGGTCAGAGCAATCCGGAAAACACAAGGAAGAAACACGACACAGCAGTCTCAGTCCTGCTGTCACGTCAGAGAAACAGCCAAGACATGCAGAAAGGGCAGTCAGATAATGGGGGAGGCTGGGATCTACTCCTGAGCACATGCCACAAGCTCTCATGATGAACATTTGACCAAGCTCCTCATGGCTGGCCTGGGAACACTTGGAACACCCTGCAGGAGAACTGAAGCCTCTTTTCACTTGCATAAATGCTTCTTCAAGGGGAAGAAGACCATCTGCCAGGAGGGGCAGAACTCTGCAGTCTGTCAGATCCTGACTGGCCAGAAGGAAACGCAAATGACTACACTTTCTCTCATGCCCAGACACACACAGAACACACAAAGAATCTGACAGGAGAGCTGGAAAAGACTGAAACTTCTGCTGTTCAATAAAGAACTGTGTAAGCTTTTACTCTTGAGGATTTGTAGGGCTGGGAATGTGAAGTGCACAACAATAAGACATCTGTGAGACTTGGAAGACAGTGGAAGGTGGGGTGCAGTTCCTTTACAACCCAGATGCTTTTTGGATCAGTGTGGCAGGGCAAATACACTGCTTGCAAACTAGAATTCTCCCTCCTGCATTTTTTGCTAGATGAACCCTCATTAAACATTCTCCCTACATCAAAGGCATAACTGGCCAGGATTTTAAAGAGGTGTTCTATTTTGATTAGCAGAAGCATCCTAAGCAGGCTGCTCCTTCAGATCTACTGCTCATAACCTTTGCCCCCACACACATTTGTCCAGTGTCCTGATGTTGACAATGCTGTGTACATTCCATGACAATTTAATTCCTGTGCATGACTGAAACGGGTAAAAAGTTCTAAAAACCACCTCCCCTTTCTTTCTCAGGATCTGGAAGTCTTTCAGGGAAGCCTGTCACTTACATGTATCTTGCCCTTGACAAAGGTGGTGATATCCTCTTCATTGTCAAAGATGGACAGAGTCTGCAGTAAGTTGTTCTCCAGCCACTCCCAGTGCTTTGTGATCTCTTTACGAGATGATCCTATTTGAAAGGGAGGGAAGAGCAAAGAAAAAAATGAGAACAAGATCTTTTTTTCCCCCCCAAGTTCACAGCAGGAAACTAATAATTACTGAACAGTAATCAGGACAAATCAAACACACCAGCTGTGTGCACGTCAGGGATATTTTATGTACACCAACATTGTGTTTCTAATAAAATGTGTCCACTGCCACCAAGAATAATCAGCACAGGACCAACAGACCATCCTGTTTGCCAGTGCACACCAAACATTGCTGTTTCTTCCCCAGACAAAAGGCATTCTTATGTGCCAGTCAAGAAGCACTCTTAATTCCTGGTGTTCTCTAACAAAAATAATGAACTATCAGAGGAACCTTGAAATTTCAGAACAACTGAACTCTGTAAACCTACAAAGAGGTTCCATTTCCCAGGGGCAATGATCAGCAGAAAGCATGTAATTCTAGATCAAAAAGCAACCAAAATGTTTATGTCAGAAAGTTCTCTGCTTTCTTAAACAAAAACTCAAACTTTATATCAAACAGTTGTCTGTAACCACTAATCCTCAGCAGTTCACAAAGGACAAGTTTCAATCTGTAACAACTTGTAAGAATTTTTCTACAGAAAGTATTTCACAGATTTGTGTTTACTGAAAGATTTCTTCCTCTCTAATGACAGCTGTCACTCTATTGTTGGCACAGGGCTGTGAATTTGGGTTTGTGTATATGGCCCATGTTTATTCTGCTGCCTCTGTGTGTGAGTTTATTTGACATTTATCCCAGCATCTGACAACATTTCTAAATGATTTTGAGTAAAACGAAGTGGTTTATTTTAAGGGCACAGAAGTATCAATTACAGGATGCTTTGGCTGTGAAAAACCCCACAGGTTCAGCAACAAGAGCAGGGGAACAGTGTGTGTCCTGTTTTGTTTCATGAGCTGCATCTCCCACAAAGTGACAGCACAAAAATTGCTAAAATAAGCCTGGCCTCAATAACTGACATTTTTGTAAGAACAACATTAGAATGACATCCATGAAGGAGCAAAAATCTGCAATTTCTACAAAGAGGATTATAGAAACAAAGTGCTGAAAGGCTGGGGCTGCATGTGTGACCAGATTGCTGCCCACTAGTATTGACACACAATAAACTGAAAACAAAATATTTGCATTTTTCAATTAGAGAGCCAAATACATTTATAACTTTCAGTGAATTTATATACATTTATATATACANTTTGGCTGTGAAAAACCCCACAGGTTCAGCAACAAGAGCAGGGGAACAGTGTGTGTCCTGTTTTGTTTCATGAGCTGCATCTCCCACAAAGTGACAGCACAAAAATTGCTAAAATAAGCCTGGCCTCAATAACTGACATTTTTGTAAGAACAACATTAGAATGACATCCATGAAGGAGCAAAAATCTGCAATTTCTACAAAGAGGATTATAGAAACAAAGTGCTGAAAGGCTGGGGCTGCATGTGTGACCAGATTGCTGCCCACTAGTATTGACACACAATAAACTGAAAACAAAATATTTGCATTTTTCAATTAGAGAGCCAAATACATTTATAACTTTCAGTGAATTTATATACATTTATATATACATATAAATATATATATATATATACACACATTTATAACTGTCAGTGAAAGCCAGTACTCCTACTTTCAGAGCAAGATGAGAACCAGATATCATAAAAAATACTCTGGATGAAGACAATGTATTTACTACAAGAGAATAATTTATTAAGCTCCCTTTGGGTGTTACCCAGCCCAACTCACTTTCCCAGGCTGCATTGCTTAAAAGTAACTGAGATACAGAGGGTCTCAACTAAAACACAAGAATAACACATTCACTATTGAGACACTACAAAATTACAGATCTGCACTGAAATACTCTGCTTTTATTCTGTGCAGTTTCTGGCCTGCCATTTTGTTTTCTATCTTTCTTACTCTCTGCATCCACACTTCCCAGAAGGGAAACTGATCTTCTGTGAAACACAAATTCTAAACCTCTCAAGTGCAGAATTTAAGTAGCTCTGCAAGGGAGGATATTGTGTTAGTTGCCTGGGGAGAGGTGGGAACTGGAAAAACAAGACACCAACCTCTGTGGGTTTAGCAAATGATTTCTTCCTGCTCGGATTTTACGTCTCAACCACAAAGTGAGAAGTGAAGATTTTTGTTACCAGCAGAGTTGGTCTAACAAATACGTCTGGACATTGTCTCTTTACCAAGTATTAGGACCAAAAGCCTTAATCCAAGTTCACCACCAGGTATTAGAAGGCTGCACTATGATATTCTAATACAGCACTTACATTTCTCAAGTAAAAGAGCCCAGGGATCTTTGATGCTAAAAAAAAAATATTATTCTAATATATTTTACAGAAGTACAGAAAAAAACTGGATCAAGAGAGTAGAGAGATTCCATGAACAGTCTCTGGCACCTTGAACAACATGTTCCCACCTTGTGCAGGCTCCTGGAAAGCAGGTTTGGCACAACACTCACCAAACCACAGTAATCTTGTGGTGGTCTTACCCTCTGAACAGTCTCACTGTGACACTGCAAAACAGGCACACCTTGGAAGAAGGAAAATTCCAAACATCTGCAGAAACAGAACCTTCTGCAGAACTTTAAGTTCCTCAACTGCAGTTTAAACAGCACTGAGAAGTTTCATCACTTCTGGCACCTTCCCACCAGAAGCTCTAGAAAGTTTTCTGAGCCATCAGGGGATATTCCTGTGTGGGACATCTGACCCAAAAAGGCTAAAGAGCCCCCCAGACACAGTGCCCAGGGAGTGTCACACCAGCACATACCACAGGCCACTGCCCAGTACACTTGAGAGTCCTGAGTCTGGTGCAGAATCCGGTACGGGGCAACTCTGGCACTGGAATCCAAAACCACGTCCAGGGTTCCCACCAGGAGACCTGGGATGCAAAGAGGGAGAAATTAAAGCAATACCAAAACAAAGAAATGGGCTAAGTAAAAATACAGGCTCATCACTGCAGAAAAACACTGGTGTTCACAGTCTGCAGCTGTGGTGGAAGAGCTGTGGCACCTGGTTGAGAAAATGGAGCCACACTTCAGTCACTGCAGGTAAAATTACCTGCAGCCCATCCCACTGGCAGTGGAAAAAGTTTAGGTGGCAATTAAATGCCTACTAAACCTCATTATAATCCCCTGCTTTCTTAGGACAGTTGTCTAATGAAAGTGAAATGTATTTTGCTCTGTGGGGTTTCTGTTGCTAAGAGTGACTTTCAAGCCTCACAAACAAAAAGGGTTTTCAGTGCTGTGTCTTTCAGCATCTCCTCTGGCAGCAGCAGGTAAGATAAGTCATCCAAAACAGAGTCAAGTAGATCCAGAAAAACTGGTGCTCACACATTTAAGGGATCTTTCTAGAAGTACTTTGATTAAACAAAGACATCAGCAACTCAAAATTCAGCAACACAGGATTTAAAACATTTTTTTCTTTTTACATGATGTTAAAAAAGGAAGCTCTTTCAGAGTAAATGCTGATGGTCACTTGGAGTTTGTATAGCAAATCCATTTATTTCCATTAAGTCCATTTACTAGACAAAAATGTCCAAGATGATGCTTTGCTTTGTTATTCTAGATAATAACACTATGAGGATCTTTAATACAAAATAATCATGCAACACACCCATGATCAGAAGTTTTCCAACACCTTAACCTGGAGAGGGAAGCTGGCTGGTCCTCTGGCTCAGCATCTGGGAGGCCCAGTTTCAGTTCCCAGCTCTGATGATGGTTTGGATAAGCCTGAGCAAACCCTGCCCAGCCATATCTCACTCCTTATCAGGAAACATGCCACTTCTTCCCCTTATCTCCCCAATTAACAGATTAGGAATATACCACTTGCAGGGAAACACCATCCACGGGAAGCTCATCTGGCAATCCCTAAAATAAACACGGGTATCCAGCACAGCAGGATCCCAGCTGGGGCTCTGGGTTTCTTGTGCAGTTTTAGGCAGGACAGGGATTAAAAGGTCACTCTGAATCCTTCCTGTGGCAACACTGAACGTGTCAAACATGGACACACAACCAAACATTTAATAACTTGAGTGTGACAGCAACTCAAACACCTTATTCCTTATTCAGCTTGGCTGAATATCCCTCTCCACCTCCACTGCACAGCTCCTTAAGGATACGTGGCTTTTAACCCACAGGAGCCCCGAAGAGACTCTCACTGAGCTGAAATAACCCCAAAAATAAACTGGCTCGAAGCTTCAACCATTCATCCAAACAGCAGTTTAAAGAGTTTTCCCCCAGTAGCACCGGGTGTCGTTTCTTCTTGTAAAAACCTGGGAAATTGTAGAACACAAGCCCAGGATTGTACACAATTGTGGACTACAGGCCTACATGGAAAACTGCACAGGTAAGTTCTGTGACACCAAACAGAGCAGCTCAAAACGAATGTGAACACTGTGAAAAGACGAAATATGCCGAGGGTGTCCACCAGCTGTGTCATTTCTGTAATTAGAATTTTTGGTTAATTGAGCTAATACTGTAACTCACGAGTGGAATACGCACATTTTTTGTTATTCCTTTCTGTTGCACATTACCGGGGTGAGGGGACTCGCTGTCAGGATTGTGCCCTGGTGACATTAATTTTTAACACTTTCTGCCACCAACAGGGGCTGTCCCCGCACACACACGGGGGGTGCTGCTCCCACCCCCGGGCCCTGCTCAGCACCACTTCTGCACAGCCCCTCATCACTAACCACCCCCTACACCCCCAGAAAACTCTCACACACACAAAATACCCCCAAAAAACCCTCAGCAACTCCGGGCAGCGCGGGCAGCACCCCGGAGCCATTTTCCACACGGGAAGCAGCCGGTCCCCGTTAATGACCCGCCCTCCCCGGGCCCGGCCGCTTCTCCCTCACGCCCCGGCCCGGCCCCTGCGGCCCCCGCCCCGCTGTCCCTCACCCCCCGGCCCGGAGCCTCACCCGTGAGGCCGCCCCCTTTGCCGTGTCCCCGCCGCCGCTGCAGCAGGAAGAAGGGGTTGGCGCGCTCGGTGACCCACAGCGCCCCGGCCAGCAGCACCTCCTCGGGGCCCAGCCACATGGCGGGGGAGGCCGAGCGGCGCTC
>VYZS01042911.1:229-25419 GCA_013400695.1 Neodrepanis coruscans | reverse complement strand
TCTGAAAGCATTACAACAGCAGAAAATCTTGACATCTGCCATGTCCATGTTTATTGCCCAGCTCTCAGGGAGGTGGGAATGCCATGGGTTTTTTTGGCTATAAATCCTTTAACCCTGGCATGATCTATCTTCTGTGTGAGTGCACTGCCCTAATCCCATCTGGAGTTCTGTACATACTGTAAGATAGATATTCATTAGGTGGCTCAGCTTTCAGGGCGGTGCCGTCCCCTCAATGGCACGGCTGTGTTTAGGAGCAGCAGTTTCTGAAGGCTGAGTGTCCTGTGGGAAGTGTTTCAGGGTCTGAGCACTGGGGGAAGACGCTGAAGGCTCCTCCTGCTGTTTTCCAGAGACACCAGACTCACAAGCTCTGTATTTTTAAATTGCTTTTTATTGAAATGTAGTACATTAGCAAACCCTAACTAATCAGTATACACTATTAACATATCGGCATATACCACGTTAACTACAATACAGTGTTATACTTACATCAAAACATGTCAACAAGTTCTGCTGCTGCTGGCAAGCTACACTTTCACAAGGGCTGGAAAGCTCTGGCTGTCAGGGGTGCACTGCTTCACCCGCCGTGCCTGTGTCCCCACAGTGTCCCCAGACCCCTGGTAGCTGCTGGCATGTTCAGGTTACCTGTCACAGCGGTGTGACCCACCTTGCAGCAAGCCAGTTGAAACAGACTTTTCCTTTTACACAAAATTTGTTTTTGTTTTGTTGTTGTTTGCTGCAGTCTCCTGTGCCCAAAGACTGGGGTGTCCCCTCTCTGCTGGGATAAAATGATCCTGTTTTGGTGGATTCAGTGCATAGTTAGCCATGGCCTTGAGCAAGTGATCCTGGACAGGCACAGTCATACAGAGAAGCTTTTAGTATTTAACATCTACTTGCAGACTGCAGCAGGGCTGAGGGGACAAGCAGAAGAGCAATGCTATCATTCTGTTTGCTCCAAAATGTTATTCCCCTTTATAGGAGTAGTGTGACAGATCTTACCAGTGCTGAGAGTTAAGACTAGACATACAGGATGGGAAAAGTCTATCTGCTGATGTGGTGGCAACTGGGAAGGCTTCTTCAAGTAACACCTTCCAGTACAAGCAGAAAGCCACAGGCTGGGACACTGTCCTGCTTGGGACAGCACGTGTCTGCAAACAGCAGCTTTGCTTTAACAGCCCCAGACGCTCTAATAAACATTCTGGCTTTACAGCAGCAAAGAACAAGTTTACTTTCACACCCAGACTTTTCTGTGCTGGAGCATGGGAGGGTTGCTGAGCTGCTGAGCTGTTTTCTGTACAATCCTCCCTCCTAGTGCTGCCCAGGTCAATGGAAAGGCCACAGGCAGATACAACCCTTACTGCCTGAGACAGCCTGAGGATGTGACAGACACAGGCACAGGGAATCCAGAACAAATCTGGTGATCCATGCCTTAGCACAGGCCAGCAGAGCTGCTGTGCTGGGAGTTAATGGCTCTTGTTCCCCCAGGGGGTTTGGGCAGCTGAAGATCAAATCATAGCCAAGCTAAGAGCTTCAGAGCATGTGGGAAGCAGCAAAAAAAAAAAAAAAAAAGGCACAGAAAATTCACACAGCTGAGCTCAGGGAAAATAAAAAGCTCCTGGCTCCTGAAGGGCTTGTGGATGCAAGTGGAGAAAGGAATAGCCCAGCAGAAGAGAAGGAGCCTTCACATGCACATCCAGCTGATTTTTGGGCTGTGAAATCCCAGCCCCAGCTGTATGACACTAGTTCATGTTACACTTCAGGCTTGCATTGAAATCACTCTAAATACCTTCAACTTTCAATAAAACACTATCTACTTCTTACTTTGCAGGAATATTAATCTTAATCATTAACTCTTTAGGAAAGGGACTATGTTTGGGCAACACTTTATACCACAGGGCCCCCAAGCCCAGAGACCCTGGACATTATTGCCATAAAAAAGAATAAATACTCAGATGTTATTGCACAAACTCCACATCCATCTCTGTTCACGTGGGCATCTCCATGAGACTACTGGGCAGAGGAGTGAAAGGATGCTGCATGCAGGGATCCAAAGAACAAGCATCCCACAACAGCCCAGAGCCCACAGAGCCTTCTTTGTTTGAGAGTAGCTCACCAGGAACCTTTGTGCTCCCACAGACCATGATGCTGGTTTGGAGCAATGAATCCCCTTTGAGGGGCTGGCTGGCATGGTGATGGCACAGTGATGTGATGGCACAGTGATGAAGATGCTGGAGAAGAGGTAGACGGCAGTGCCTGCACAATGGGGACCTTCACCTGGCTCTCCAGAGGAGGAGGGAGCAAGTAGTAACTGAAGGAGTGGGACAGCAGAGATTAACTGGGGAGAACTGAGTGCTTAGGAATGTTGCAGGCTTTTAAAGGGTAGATTAATGGAAGGATCAACCCACTGACAGATAACAAGGTGTTGATTAGTGCTTCTTTGCAAAGGCTCATGTAAGCACATTTATTCCCCCTAAAGCACTTCACAAGCACCAGGTAAACCTGACAGACCCCTGTGAGGTCAGGGTTTTGACCAACAGGTCAGACTGCGGAGTTACAGACACCATGGCTCTGCACCAGGAGCAAAATCCCATCTGGAGTCCCCCTCTTGTCACTGCATCCTACAAGGAAAGGGTTGGGAGGACGGCTTTTCCTCTTAATTATTTCAAAACCACTGGAAACAAAGCAGAAATGAGCACCAACGTACAGATGTACAATCTACCTTTCCTCTGATTTCCCCCCAGGTCTGTTTAATTGCAGCATCTCTCCCTCTCTCCCTCCCACCCCTGCTCAGCAGTTTCCATCAAGTGTGTCAGAGCTCAGGCTGCCCTGAGCAGTGCCCTGTGGAGCAGCAAGTCTAGCAGGGAAAGCAAAAAGTGAAGTTAACTTTAAATATAACAACACATATGCAAGCTGTCATGGCACATCACACACTCTTCTGCACCACTCAGGATGGAAAATTAGGTCAAGTATGGCTGTGTAACATGAAGTGAAAAAGGAGCAAAAGCTTCACTTGGGAAGGTGAAGGTGTTTCCTGGGGTCCCTGCACTGAGCCCTCCTGTCCTTCTGTCCCCACCCTGCAGGGCTGGCAGCAGCCCCATTGTGCCTCAGCTTGTGAGGCTGCCGTGCTATTTCCTATGCTGTAAAAATCAAATGTCTACTAGCTAAGGAAAATAACAATATTTTTAAGAAATTAAGTCAACTCAGTCGCCAGTAATCAGGCTGCAGAGCTGCCTGAACTTCAGCTCAACCCTGGTGCCTTCATCCCTCAGCTCATGACCTGACTGTGGCATTATCCCAAACCTAAACTGGACTGAACAAGTCCTCAGTGTGACCTATGCTTCCTGCAGAATTCCCTCTGCTTTCCAGTAGGGGGTAAAAACCACTTGGCTCTCCCAAGCCTTTGCACTATTTTACATGAGTGTGTTTAAAGAAAACAGATGTGTAAAAGACTCTCACATAGTCCTAAACATATTTATTGAAATATTTTTGGTCTCTCTTTGGCTAATGTAGGAATGGCTATTCCTATAGAATCCTCAGGTGCCAGGGCAAGCATCCTAGAGCAAGGGGACAGTGCAGATCCCAACACACAAGCTCACTGGAGGGAGCAATTGTGAGGGTCATTAGGTAAATTTTAACATGCTTCAAATTTAATATTTAATGGTGTATTATAAGTAAAAAGTACACTTACAGTTTGTTTTTTTTACTGGCAATTATCCTCTAGGAACACAAGCAAACCTTGTTTTTACAAATGTCTCATGGGAACATGCAAAAATTTTATAGAACAAGAGACCAGGAAAGGGAAGGTGAAGTATTGGGGTTTAAATAGTTTAGGAAACACTTGGAGATAAAAGCTTTTTTTAATATGTAAAAGTAATGAAATTAATATTTCTGTTAAAAAGCACTTTTTTTTTTAACCTTAAAAATGATTTTCTGAGTTACTGGCACTTACAGGCCTTGGTAGATTGCTGTATGTTTTCCTTCTGTGAAATGACTCAACCACACACAGCACCACTGCAGCAGAACAACGACACTCATCAAGTTGTTTTTTTATATATACTGATTAATATTAAAAGGAAAACCTCAAACTTACCAGCACAGCCCAGAAAAAAATCACCCATGTTGCTGTGGTGCCTCCTCCCCATGCTAAATATGACTAAGTAGGAGAACACCTGCTACAGCATGTAGGGATCAATTGCTTGGACAAGCTTTTAATTTTTCCAGTGTCGCAAGATTTTCCAAATCCAGGATGTCAATTATAAACGTCAGCTCCCTTATCTCAGATGCTACAGCACAAACCCAGTTTTACATCACTATGCCAGACCCTGATCTCCACAGATGCAAACCTCCCCTCCCCTTGCTTAAAACCAAGATGTTCAGTTGGAAATTAGGAGATTTAACAAAATACAGATTACATTATTTACTGTTTTTCCTTTGGGGGCTTTGTGCTTTCTAGTTTTTAAATGCAATTTCCATACCTTTTTCCACTTTTCTGTATATCCTGGCACACAGTCAGAGCTGAGAAACCACCAGTTTTGGGTTTGTGCCAAAACCATGCCCTGGTGATATTTTTGGTGGTCTTGGGGCAAACCCCCACATCAGCCTGGGACAGCCCCTACAAGGAGGATTTGGAGCATCAGCACCCCATGAAGTGCTACAGGAGGCTGTCCTACCCAAAACACAGGCATTTTTGTATTCAGTCAGGAATGCCCAGGTGTCTGTGGGTTTATCATAACCTGACTGCCCTCCACAGATAAAAACAAGCCCTACAACATCCTTGAGAGGGGGCGATTTTTCTCCCGGGTGTTTGTTTTCGGAAGGTGCCCACTCCCACGTGCCTGCCTGCCGTGATCTCACAGGTGTCATTATGAAAACAGGGGTTGCTCAATCCACCCTTCTGCCACCCCCAGCCCTGGACAGGTTGGGGAGCTCTGCCTGGGCTTGCCCCTCTTGCACATCTCCCAGCAGAGGAAGGATCCCGACCACGACCCGCTGCTGCTCAAGCCACTGCTGGCACTTTCTGCAGCCTTCCCTTCTGCTTTGTAGGAGAAAGTGGGTGTCAAAATTGTGCTCTTAAAAAGTCTGGGGTTTCGGGGTGTTTTTAGAGTGAGCTGAATGGCAATAAAAGTGCTTTTGGTAAATATAAATATGGGTATTATGAGAAAAACCTCCCTTACACTTCATACCACCCACTCTCGAATTATCAGATTAAATAAAGCTGACACACAGCAACAAAAGTCGAAGCACGCTCAGCAAAGAGGATCATTTCCTCTTTTTACAGAGCTGGGTTTTTCTCTTAAACATCCATGTTAAAGACACAGCTGAACCACACTTCAGAAAAGGATATATGTTAAGCAGACTGCTATACAGTTAAAAACATTAGAAAGGAGGGGAAATTCCCCTGCTTGTAGCAAAAGCAAGTGAAATTAAAGCACGGCAGGGTAGTTCTTACCTTTCTTTTTGGCTTAACTGATTTCTCAAGATTCCTATATAGAGAGTGAAACCGTGTTTCACATTTCAAGGACACAAATGCGTTTCTACACCTACAGTAACTCAGGCTGCAATGGAGAAAAATCCAAACATTCATTAACAGCTATGCATTGTCTGGTAGGAAAAGGTGGAGCAGAAGTGCTCACTCCTCCACGTTGGCTCTTTTGAGGAACACTGTGGATGACTGTGCTCCAGAGGTTCCTCTCTTGCTCTCCATTTCTGCACTGTTCTCTCAGAAGCTTGCAAACAATATCCATTTCCCCACCACTTTTGTCACATGCTGGTAAAAATTGATTTTTCCTGCAGCATGTCAAAGCAGTAGCTGCTTTCCTTTCTTCTCCTGCTTTCTGCATTCCCATTATTGATGTCAGTGGGAAAGGGCGCAGCTCAGAGAATGTGTTTGTTAAATAACTGTTGCAGATCTCAATGGGAGAATGGGATAAGAAGCTTACCTCTTTTCTTCTCTGTGTAATGCCAACATGCTGGCTTTTAAAAAACCCCAGTGAAAAATTCGGTGGATTTTTTACCCCCCCCCACCCCCCCAAAAAAAAGTTAAGTGAGAAAGAAAGCTAATTCAATTCCTGCATATTTCAAAAAGTCTAATGGTTTTCAGGTAGATCAAGTGCTGGTTCTGTGAACGTCCTCTCTACAGGAAGAGACTCACTTGACTTGAGCACACGGAAGGACCAAAAGTATATTCTGTGCACACCGTTTTTTCTCCTGCTTCAATCAAATTGGAGAAAAAAATCCCAAACGTCAAGTTCCTTGAAATCTTTCTGCAAATGCAGGTCCTTTCTGCAGCTTGAATGTCAGACTGGCTCGCCATTGTCCGGGGTTAGGTGGGTTGTAGGAAACTCAATGCACTTATAAAGGTCCCTCTCAGAAGGGGCTATTTCACAGTAAGGTTATGGATTGACCAAGATATACGAGTGCTTTTACCAGTCACTGGCCATCTCCTCTACAACCAGTTCCCTTTCTGACACTGCCCAACCATCTGGACAATTAAACAATCGGAAACAGCAGACGCCTGTGTAAGAGACGCATTTGCAGGACAACACAAACTCTTAGGACCACCACAAAACCTCTTCTGCGTCGCCGCGGCTGGACCGACACAGCTCCCCATGCTGTTACTCAGCAATTTCCATCAGACAACCTTGCTTGCGCTCAACTCTTTGTCAGCTCAAAGATGCCACCTCAGAAACCACCACAGCTGGTCTTCTTCTGTGCATTCGAGAAGGCGGGTTCGTGTTCTGGAAAAAAGCAGCTCTTCTTCAGACAAAGGAGATCCATGGAAAGAGTACACAACAATAGGAATGAGAAATGAAAAAAACGGAAAAAGGGCCAGGTAGGAGCATGGATTCCTTTCAGGTTTTGTTCTCGTCGTACATGTCCAAGGCAGGCTCGATGGTTGAGAACTCGCTCTCGTAGACCAGGCTTCGAGGGGACAGAGAGTTACGATGGAAAAAGTGACTGCCTGCAAGAGGTAGAACAAAACCGCATTAGGAACACACATGAACAATGGAAGAACTGAGTAAATCACCCTCATACATCTGGGTGCTGGCTGCAAACACAGTGCACATGGAAAAGATAGCCACCATTTAATGCAAACCAGTAACAACCATATGAAATATTTCACCTCTGTTCTGGTGCTCCCCTGCCAATTCAAAGCAACTGCTTTCCATACGCGTGAACGGTCCCACCTCAAATGACTCTTTCAGACAAACAGGTCAAGTCTAAGCAAGGCTGAGGCAGGCTGTAGTTTCGCACTTGGTGTTGGTTGTTGATTTGTAGCCTTGTAAAGCAGGGGTGTGCTTCCTTGGGAAACCCAGAAACCTTTGGTCAGCACCCAGTTCCCTGTGCTGTGCACCAGCACAGAGCACTCCAGCATGGGGTCACAAGGAATGGGCAGCTGGGTGAGGGGCTCACTAGGATACATTGATGCTGCTCCACCAGAGCTCAGCAACCTCCATCCACCTGAGTCACCTTCTACAAACAGGCACCTCTGTATTTCCTTACAAGGAACCAAAGGAGACCCAACCCTCTTACCCAACATTGGCAATACCCAAAACAAGCACTAAGTGGCTGTTGATAAAGTGGGGAATGGAATTTCATTTTTTTCCTTAGTGGCCTGGCATTCCCATAGCTCTCCAAACCCAAAGGCATGTTTTGCAAGGAGCCCAGCCCTCCTCCTGTACAAACGATTCTCTGAAAGCATCTATCAGATCAGGCCCATGGCCAAAACACTTCATCACCTGGCTTCTTAATCCCAGGGGGGATTAGCTGGGAGCTTCTTAGATCACAATACACCAGGCAGCTACATGAGCCAAACTGGAGGCAACTGAAAAGCTTCCAAGTTCATCAAGAAGGCACTCGGCAAACCAAGGTGCCTCCAGTTTCAGGCATCAGTGAAGCAAGACGCTTAGGGGATTGCAGTTTTAGCCCTGCCAGATTTTAGGTGCTTAAATCACCCTTTCTTTGCCAAATTTTGAGCTCAGCCTATATAATTCTGAAATACAGAACTTGTAGAAGATATAGGAAAAGAAGAATTCAGCTGCTACTGTCCAAAACACTTTTCCTCCTTCCCCACAAACCCAAAAGACAGACTCAGGAAAGACAAAAAGTTCTTACTATAATTAAAAATGAAAAACTAGAGTTATAATCAAATGCATCAAATTGTTGAAATAGCAACAGTGGAGAATGAATTTTGCACTTCTCAGAGCAGAGGCCTCACAACAGCACTGGCTGGAAGAGCCAGGGACAGTGTAGATGGGCTCCACACAAACTCCTTAAACGTGCTGTGCCAGTGGGCTGCCATCCTGGTCCACAGCAAACTCCATCCTGAGCTGCACAGAAATTGTGTGCCCGTGTCAAATCCTTGCTAAGAACAGCAGGAAACTGGAGCTGGGCAATGAATCTGCTGCTCTTTTACCACCAGAAGCCAGTACACACATTCACTCCACCATTTGCAAACAGAAGGGGAAATTCTCATAAGTAAATTAATTTATTTTTGATCTCATATTTAACTGAAACAAGAATGAAATTAGCAGTTAGATTGTATAGGAGTGAATTGTTCACTCTGCCAGGAGGACATATCCAAGCTTAAAATCAACCAATCAACCAATCAACCAATCATACATCAATCAATCATCCATCAATCAATCAATCAATCAATCAATCATCAATCAATAAAAGTTTAGAATTTGATGGAACATAAACTTGGAACTATGACTTCCAGATGATCATAGTCTGTCTCCAACAGTTGTATTCGATGATCTTAAAGGTCTTTTCCAACCTTAATGATTCCACAATTCAAACAAAAAAAACTGAATCTGCTTTGAAATTACACCAGATAAAACTGATTTCAAGACTGTGTTATGGGTCAGGATAATTGAATTCTTGATGACTGAGTCTCAGCTTGCCATTGAAATAAACTGTGGATATTGGATGTTTCAACTCCCTTTCCTCCACCTGCTGCAATGTTACACACAATCAATTCTCAAACAAACCAAAGGGGATTATAAAAACTCAGTGTTCCTTTTGTTTTTATTACACAGAAATCAAACATGGGATTATGAAGCAGACAGCCCAGGCTGTCATTTCCTCTGTGATCCCAGACTTCCACTCCAGCAGATTCAACAGAGAGATTTAATAAAGAGGCAGACAGGTCATGTCACAACAAATATTTTATATTGATCTGGAAATAGGCAATGTATATCCAACATCTCTACAATACTTTACTGTGATGTCTTTGTCCTTCTTGGCAAACGAAATTTAAGCTACCCAGTTCCAGGGAGACTGCATGTTTCCATCCAGACAGACATCTCTTGGCTTCCATACCACTTTTGGGACACATCATTCATTCTTTTCCTAAATGTCTCCTCTCCAATCCAGTGCAGCCCACTCAGGGCTGAGATTCCAGCTGCTGCTCCATGTTTTCCAACACTCAGTCTTCAGGTGCTCTATTAACCAGGTTGAGATCACTGCCCACAGCCTATGGCTGGAGCAGCAGAGTCAGCAGGGCACAGTGACCCAGCCACACTCCTCTTAATGCAGAAAATTGCTACTGTTTGTTTAAAAATGTGGCATCGGTCCAGATGATAAATTTACTGAATAAATGTATTTTAAGGACAAGTACAAACATCCGCAGTTCCAAATTCAGCTTATGAATCTGTTCTTCCTATTTTGCACTTACCAAGAAAGATCAAGATTTATCCCCTGGGTATGGATAACAAATGGGAAGGCTTCATGCAGTTTTAATACATGAAAATAAATCCCTCAGTGCTCTCTGCCACTATTCTTCATTATATACTTTAAAAGAAATTTTCAGATAACTTGCATTGAGTCTGAAAATAAAAATAATACCCCTGGAACTGATCTTTATACCTACCAAAGGATGCCACAGAACCGGGCACAACACCAAGGCCAAAAATTCAAGAGACACTGCAGGTGCACCAGGACTGAGCATCACCTGGTGTTCCCTTTGACAGTATTTTCATGCCCTTAGTCATTAATCAGGACCATCGTCTGCCACAAGCTGCAGTCCCTCCACAGCTCCTCCAGCACAATTACTTCTTACTGTGGAAATCTGATCAGAGCACTCCCTACCTCGGGCAATCTGTCCTAGACACCCTCTCAGTTAAGGAACAACAGAGTGGGACTATGTCATAAAGCATCCTTTCCTCAGAGCCAGCTTAGCAGGAAAACTACAACATGGTTGCCATTGTAGAGACACGGTGGGGTAACTGGAATAACTGAAATGGTGCAAGGGATGGCTGAAAGCTCTTCAGAAGGGATTCAGAAGAGGTATTGGGGTAGCTCTGTGCCTTAGGAAGTGTGTTGATTGTTTTGAGTTTAAAGATAGTGATGGTGGGGCTGAATGGGTAAGAATCAGAGAAAGGCCAACAGGGCAGATGAAAATGGTCGATGACCTGGTAC
Organism: Neodrepanis coruscans; assembly: GCA_013400695.1. Taxonomy (NCBI): domain Eukaryota; kingdom Metazoa; phylum Chordata; class Aves; order Passeriformes; family Philepittidae; genus Neodrepanis; species Neodrepanis coruscans. The sequence continues at coordinate 15,000 of VYZS01042911.1, read as the reverse complement.
ATCTCAGACATGGCCAAGCCCAAGCCTGTGGAGCCAAATGGGACCCACCTGAGGGCACTGAGGGAGCTGGTGGAAGCGCTCACCAAGACACTTCCCATCATTTACCAGTCCCAGCTAACTGGGGAGGTCCCAGGTGGCTGCAGGTCAGTAGATGTGACACCCACATACAAGGGCTGGAAGAAGGATCTGCAGAACCACAGCCTGACCTTGGTGCCAGGGAAGGTCACACAGCAGATCACGTTGAGTGTGATGACACAGCACGTACAGGACAACCAGGGGATCAGACCCAGTCAGCACTGGTTTAGGAAAGGCAGGTCCTGCTTGACTTAACATGGTCTCCTTCCACGACAAGGTGACCAGTTTAGTGGATGAGAGGAAGGCTGTGGATGTGTCTGCCTGTACTTTGGTAAGGCCTTTGATACTGTATCCCACAGCATCCTGGAGATGTCCTGAAGAAACTGGCTGCTCATGGCTTGGACAGGTGCACTGTCTACTGGGCTAAGAACTGGATGGCTGGGGGACAGAGAGTGGGGGGAATGGAGATAAATCCAGTTGGTGTCCAGTCACTGGTGTTCCCCAGGGCTCAGTACTGGGGCCAGTCCTGTTTAATGTCTTCACCAATGATCTGGAGGAGGCAATCAAGTGCACTCTCAGTACCTTTGCAGGTGACACCAAGGGGGATGTGAGTGCTGATGTGCTGGAAGTCAAGAAAACTCCACATAGGGATCTGGACAGGCTGGATCGAGGTATTTAAAGGACATGGTTTAGTGGTGGGTTTGGCAGTGCTGGGTTGATCATGACTGAGCATCCTAGAAGGCTTTTCCAACCTAAGTGATTCTATGAAAAACTTTGGGAATTTCCTTCTTTTATCTATCTAGAGTAAAAAAGTTGAGTTTCTAGGATGATGCAGAATTCATCCTCAATTCATCTTCATTTATTTAACTGACAAACATACAGTTAGACGTAACCTAGCAGGAACTGCNATGGCTTGGACAGGTGCACTGTCTACTGGGCTAAGAACTGGATGGCTGGGGGACAGAGAGTGGGGGGAATGGAGATAAATCCAGTTGGTGTAACCTAGCAGGAACTGTGTATGTTTTTATTAACACTTTGTTGAAACAATTGTTAGAGGCTCAAAAGAAAAATTAGAAAATATGGTGCTGAGTTATTTAAATCCTCTATGAAGGGAAATTCACTAAAAAGCCCTGTCAACCTTTTCATTCCAAATATCCCTCAACTTCTCCTTCTGCTGCAGAATCATGAACTGGAGCTGTTATGGTGCCTTTTGCATCTTGGTCACCACCCTGTTCAGGCTGTCCCTGCACATCCCTCCCAACAGCATTAAATAGCACTTAAGGGATTTTGTTTCAGGAGACAAGCACAAACTTACCAGTTCTACTACTGGTGTTGAGAGATGGCTGAAAAAAAACATGTATCACAGCCTGTACCCTAAATCATACTCTAACCACATACCTCCATTTTTGGCAACAACACTCGGTTGACACACACTATACCAGCAGACAGTCCTCAAACACAGTAGGTTTGAGGTTTTTTTTTCTTTTCATGAAAAAGCCCAATGGGGTTTTCCAGTCTTTCAAAATGCACTTACTTCTCTATTGATTATTTTCTTATTTCTTTCAGAATTTCACAAGGACACACTGAAGAAGAATTCTATTAAATGCACTGAAGATATCACATAATTTCTTATTATAAAAGCTGCCTTCTCAGCTAGAGGCTGATGGACAAATAAGAATTAAGAAACTATTTTAATGTAGCATCTGGCTGTGTTCCTAACTTCTAAAAGTGCCTATACATAAAAATAAAATTAAATTAAATCCTCTAGTTCCTAGTACATAAAAAATTAAATCTTACAGTAAAATTGCTTTTCTCTGTTCATTTAATTTAATTAAATTAGCATGCATTGAGTTTCAAACTTCTACATCTCCATCAGAGAACAACAAAAACAACCAAACACAGAATAGGCTTTAACTTCTGCCAATTACTTTTTCCTCCCAGACTTGTTACCTTCATCTACCCATCTGATTAACTCAACCATTAACATTTGGCTGGGACTCACCCCCACGTGTTTTAACTGGCTGTTGTGAAATTACTCACACACTGTTTGCATAAGTCAACTTGTGTGAAATAGCTGGTTCGAGGACAGTGATGGGATGTTTTCCTTCTGCCTCCTCCCCAGTACAGAAGCCATGGCAAGAAGGGACATGCTTGCACAGAGTTTCTACACCAAAGAGCATTATCAATCTTTCATGATCTGAGTTTGAACCAAAACTAACCCCTGTCACTTACACGAAAGGAGGTTTCACACAGGACAGTGAGGGAAATGCTACGTTTTCACTTGTTTTTTGGAAGGAAGAAGTGGTTTAAAGCAGCTTCACTTTTATCAAAAAGAAGGGTGGGGTGAAAGTAAAAGACAGAAAAGGTTTATGATCTGTATTTTGAGACAGCAACATTGCAAACCTTCAGCAATGCCTGACCTCAAGTCAAAAAACATACTGCAGTGCTCCCAGTGAGACACGGGAGTGTTACAGGAGGAGAAACTGAGAAAATGTGCTTATTTCAAATTAATTCTCAGCTGGAGTCAAGGTAGGTCTGTTATATGGACTTAAACCAGAATGCTTGGCCCAACTTTTTTCCCCTAACAAATTGGTATGGAATAATTGCTAATAATTATTGTCAGTCTCTTCAGTGCTGGGTGGCATCATAACAATGGCACTGCACGAGTTGTGTGTCCCAAATGAAAGGAGAATAACAGAGATCTGCAAGGATGAAACCATTCAAAGGAAACAAAAGCACCTTATAAAATTTACAAAGTGCTCTCAGACTTCAGTACTAACGCAGAAAGCCCAAGAAAAAATGAAATTCTCACAGAGTAAGATTTCATAATTAAAGTTTTTTTTTTTTATTTCTTCACTTTTTTTTTTTTCCTTAATACAAAGCTTTGGCATCAGCAAATTTTATGAAAAAATAGAATGTACTAAATAATTGCTTGTGCTGCATGATCGATAAATGATGCATAAAAATAGGTGTCCCTCTCCAAGGCAATCGGCCGGAAAGCGTTTCTTCAATACCATTCTGCTCTGCGGGGCAGAAAGAAAAAGGAACAAAATATTTATGTTAAAGTTAATACTGCCAACACTAAAAAAAAATTTAAAAAAAAAAATCCTGTAACAGTAAGCTAGTGAAAAATGACTAATTACACAAGGCCAGAGCATTAAGAGAGGTCCGTATTTGTCACATCATTCTTACAGGACAGCCAGAGGTCTGAGCACATCTAACTGCTACTGAAAACTTTCTCTAAGTGGTGCTATTGAACATCTGGGCTTTTTGGGCTTAAATCCATAGTTATACAGTAATTTCTGACCATTCCCTAAGCAGCAAAGCAAAATTTCCTTCTTCTGTTCCTTTCAGATACTGCCTAAATCTTTTAATAGTAATACTGCCAGGATATTTTGAGACCAAGAGAAAGCAGCTGGTTTTTTATTTTCTTGTCACCTAGAAATGTTTAACACAACGATTTAAAAATGCACACGTGTGTATATATACATATACACAAACATTCATATACACAGTTAAATATGTATTTACAGAACTATTGCTCTAAATAAATATGTTTAAGCTGTGGGAAACGCAGAAAAAAAAAAAAGGAGCAGGATATGGTTTTAGACGAGTTTTAAAGCTGAATATTTGGCACATTTTACTTGCATCAGCATATTATGTGGCCTTGTTCTTGCTACAGTTGTTTTATGATGAGAAAAACTGCCCTGCTTCCTCTTGAAACGCTACCATAACAAAGGCAGGGTTTGCCAGCATTGCTTTTTATATGGAGAGCAGCATAAAAAGCAGATGTTCTGTTATGACATTTAATAGAAATCGCAGTGAGAAGGAGCTGCCATGTATCTGGCATGATATTCAGCACAGGAAATGCTGGCACTGGGGAACATAAGGTGTCAATGAAACTATAAATCGAGGCATTAATGTAATTTTAAATTGTATAAAATGAGTGGCTGAACACAGCAGCTCTTGTGGAGGCTGCTCAGATCCCAAAGGATTTAGATGAAGAGCTGCTGAGGTTAAAGGCTACAGTGAGGTACCAGTTATCCAAATAAGTGATTTTTGACAGCTCTGGTTTCTGTGGCTGAGACAGATTTAAGAAAACTCACAAGTACACACTTGGATGTGCTTGCATTTCAATTCCTATCACTGGGGAAAGGAGCTCTCCTTGTATCAGCACACCCATTGTTTGCACTGAGGGAACATCACTGTGAAAACACTTTGCTGGAGGCCCAAACTCCCTGCCAATGGGAAGCAGCTTGTCCTTCCAGTAAAAACAGACCCAGATTCCGCTGAGCAAAAGGCAACAAAAAGAGGAGCTGCAAGGCAAGGCAGGAATGCAGCTGCTATCAGTGCCCACATCTGGGTGACACCACATGGGCTGCAGCTCCTCCTCCCTCCTGACGATGTGCAAATGCCCAGAAATGCAGACATTCCCGTTTTACAGCTCATCTTGCTCTATGGTTTCTCAAGCTGCTTTTCCAGGCAGATTAACTACGTTCAGCTTTAGGTTTCTGGGCAATTTGCTGTTTGATGGTTGCATTTTCAAGATTTTTACAAATGGAAAGGAAAAAAAACATAATCGGGAGACTTGACAGGGCTAATCTGAAATTCTGAAAGTTTTCTTCATGCAGCCCTTTTGGAATTAGCATGGGATAAGAGGAGGAAAGTAAAATGGGCAAATGAGTGGTAATCAAAGATCCCTGATGACTGATATGGCTCCTCTTGAATATGATGGGTTTGAGACTGGAGACCATCGATGTGTTTACATCTTATTGAGAACTGTATACTTTCCAAATAGCAATAAAAGTAAAAACCTCCTTCTTTCTCTTTTCTCAAAAAAAAAAAAAAGAAGTAAATGATGTTTATAAAGCTACATTTCCAGGCTGCACAGCAGACTGCCTTTGAATCTCACCCAACTTCTGGTAGACAGATCAACACGTTAATGGAAACTCAGCTGCGTCAAGATGTTCAAAGATAAAGAAAGATGTTGACACTTTGTCTTTCCAAGCAAATTATGATTAAGCATATCCCATGAGCCCAGATATTCTGTACACCTACATGAAAACAGCTAGATGTATCTAGCTAATAGATCTGCAGAATAGATTTGTTATTTGCCCACACAGAAAACTATAAAAAAGAGTGAAAGTCATGTGCTACTGTAATTTCTTGTCCAGTCTATCTGAAGGGAGGCTGGGGGTTTCTATATAAATTAAGAATGTTTGGAAGCAAGCATCTCTTCATTCAAGAGAGAACAAACAGTACTGCATTCATTGCTTTCACCTCTCCCTCTCCTAATAACAAAAAGGTAGTTTTCTATTTCTTTTTTTTNNNTGAAATTTGACTATCAAATTGAGGTGAAAACTGTCAAAGGTGAATTTTGAACATGGAAATTTAATGGCAGAAACCTTATGTTCACCTAGACCACTGATCAAAAACTGAACACAAAATATTTTCTATTTCTCTCATTCCATGCCTCCATTTAGCAAGGAGATTGCCTCAGATCCAGATAAATAAAAATTAAGAGGGACTTTAGATATTACCCTGAAATCTACAGTTAACAGGGATGCTTGCACTTTAGAAAAGCAGTAAAGGAATTTGATTCCCTGAAAACTGCATTTCCCCCCTTCTCTATTCTCTTGATATGTATTCCCAATGTTTTCCATGACACACACCCACCAGAAATATACAGAAACATCTGAATATTTACTTACTCATTAGCATTCAAGCTAGCTGTGGCTTTGATGATCATGTAGCAGAGTGTAAGGGCACTGAGGAGGCCAAAACTGGCAATAATAAACCATTCTTCTGTTGACAAAGGAAAGGGAGGAAATCACTCGTGGGAGAAGGCTTATGTCAAAGCGATGCCAATATTTCCCTCAAACACCACTGGCGAAAGGCAAGAGGCTTCTAAGCCATGAGTGGCCCCAGGAGGTGAAGCAGAAGGAGGTTAAGCCACAGAGTTACTGCCGGGAGAAGGCTAGCAAAGAAGAAGTGGAGAGAGGTGCAGAAAAAAAGCATGGCACAACAATATTTCCTGGCTGAGCCCGAGGGTTAGTGATTAAGAAAGGTTACTTAACAATGTAAAGTGAAATGCAAGATCAAAGGGAAAAAGGAATGAGACCTCTGCCCACCCCCAAGTCAGAAAGATTGTCAGGGTTGGGTTAGATTTGGTGAGATGTGGCTCTTCACACACCCAAGGTATTGACACACTTCAACCGTGTCTTTGCCCCCTCCCTCCTGAATAATGTTATAGTGTTACTTATAAACCAACAAAACCCAGGATAGCTTTCCCAACAGTAAAAGATAACCAGAGTTTTCTATTTAATAGACAGAAATATACGTGGAAAAATAACTTCAACATTAGTGTAGACATATAGACATGTTAAAAAAATAAAGCATAGTGTGAAGAAATCTCTTAAAGAATGCCCACTATTCAAAGTTCTCCCTCCTCAGGATCAATTTGGTGTATAGTAAGTCTGGTTGTTGAATATGGCTTTTGGTTTAACTCTCATGCATGTGTCATCCATAATACCCAAACATTTCAACAGCCCTTTCTAAACCTTTATTTTATAAACATTGTCAAAATGAACTGTTGCTGATTATTTCTTGTTTTACCCTGGCATCCCATCTGTGCATGAGCAGCACTACAGTTGGGAACAGACAGCAAAAACACCTTCTGTAAAAACAATTAGTGAAAAGTGAAAACTACAGAGTTTTCCCACCCATGACAAGGGAGCAGCACAGCAACAGATCTGTTCTTGTTCAATAAATCTCAGTGCAAGGTGAACCAGAGGCCCAACACTGGATGGCAAAGTGACTTACTGGCTTTGTGGAGAACCCAGATTTTGTACATGGATTTTCCCTTCCCAGATCAGAACATTTCTAGATACAGACTATGTTTTTCATAAGATGAGAGTTTTCTAAATGAGACATTTACTTTGCTACAGCACCTAAAGAAACACTCTAATGGACTGCATCAGTTACAACGTGTCACTGAGTTCAAAATCTAGATCATAGATGCACATAAGCAAAATACAAGGAGAAAATTAAATTGTTGTACATGTGCATGGATTCTATTTTTGCAATTCAGCCACAAAAACAACCATTCACACATCAAGTTGAGACTGTACAGCATATGGAAAAATGATGCAATTCCAGACATACTGTATTCATTATAGTGCTACTGTACATTAAAACCCCTAGTAAAATCCAGTGAGTGGAAATTTTCCATGCTGCTTTTTATGGGTAAGAGCTTGCAAGGAGTACAGGAACAGTTTTCTGATGCTACAGAAGACTTGGACAATACTCAAATGTTGGTACATCAAATGTTTTTTTTAATTCATAAATTTTGTAAGAAAAAACACCTGCTAAGTGACATCAGAATCCCCGTAGCAATACTGTCACAGGAAAAAAATGTCTGCAGAAATAGTAATCAGTAAAATGTTTGTATTTGTATAAATTATTGCATGCAACATATTCTGAAAGAATAAACAATGCTTTTGGCAATCCAGCCTCTCCTTCTGGTTACCAAATTCAGGAAGGTTATTTTGGTGCCATTTTAGTTCACCCAAGGTTCTTTGCATGCAGATCTAAATGGATATACCATTAATAATGGAAGTGTTGGCACTGCCTTACCTAGAGTTATTGGTTTCAATAAGGAGCATATGCCTCTTGCAGAGACACTGAGGTCACCTCTGTCCCTGCGGGCACATCCATCACCACGGCCCTGCAGCACAGAGCTACCAGCGGGGCAGGGAAGCCAAAGAAGGGAACTGGGAGCCAAAGGAAAACTTACTTGTGACTGCAATGTTGATCTCTCCTGACCTTGGCGTGAGCTCTCCGTCCTGTGGCAGCTGTGACATCCCCGAGGTGCGCAGGGGCTCCAGGCTGAGGGAGCTGTCGTTGGCAAAGTCCCCGAGCGCCGAGCGCCTGCTCGACGGCTGCCCCCGGGTGAGCCTCTCCATGTCGAAGGCTACGTTGTCTGTGCAGGGCACGTTTGGCTGAGGGGGGGGGCAAAAAACCTCCACATTACAATGGTGAGTATCAAAAGTGTAAATTGAGTAACCACCCCCGCTCCCACACACAGTTTTTCAGGTGTTACGGGTGTCCTGAGGTTGCGCGGGAGGGAAATACAGGAGTTAACAACTTCTACCTCAAGCCCCCTCTTCAGTCCACCTTAAAGAGGTGGAGGAAGAGGCAGAAAAAAGGGATTAGGATTCAAGGAAGGGAAAAAATGCCCTTGTTCCACAGCCTATGCCTGTGTTTTTTACCACAATGAGCAATGATGATGTAATCTGAATTCTACTGTTTCCTCTTCTAAAAGCCCAGGTATGTTATGAACTGCAAAAACATATCATCCACAATGCCAGTACAACTGCTTGTTAGAAATTTTTTACTTTGCAAGTTGGTAACTGACACAGCTAAAAATGGAGGCCTGATTATGCTCACTGTCTTGAATCAAAAGCCATCTTAGACAGTCTCTCCATATGTTCTTCTCTTCCTTCTGAAAAGAGCATCGCTCCCACTTTATGATTTTCTTTTCTCATACAGGAAAGATTAAAAAAATCCTCTTTGAGGTTTTTTCACTACTCTCCCTTTGTGAACTTGTCAACAAAAGCAGTTCTCAGGTATCCCAGAAGCCATGAGCTGCTTGAGGAAAACTCACTGGCCTCAGCTAGGGCATGGCTTTTAATGTGCAACCAAATTGAAGACTGCCTACAGCACAACACAAAACCAAGAGATTTACAGAGTAAATTTAACAATGAAGGGCTAAAAGAAGTGGAGAAAAGGGAAGATGACTGGTAGAATTCCTGAAGACAAGAAATTGTTATAAATGCAAATATAACAATATATTCTCAATGAACAACAAATCAGCAGCAAAGAAATTAGTAAAAAACCTGGAACAGTTTCTGAGTAAGGAACACCCTCTCCCCTCTCTCTTCCTTACAATTATTCCTCCTGTTCTGGATCTCAGACATGAAGGAAGAAGAGCTCACAGCAGATCAACTTACCACAATTCCCAGTGCCTTTAAAATGTTCAGTTTACACATTGGACATGTACAGTGCTCACTGAGCCATGGATCCACACAGACTTTGTGGAACACGTGCCTAGAAAGACAGAGAAGGCACATACATAGTTTGTAAACAATTCTATTTTATGCAATGAGAACTACTCTAACAAACTTTTGGATAGGTACTTTTTAAATTTTACAATACATGCAAATTTTAGAACTGACAATATTCTGTGCTGATTGCAGTAATGAAAAATATTAATCAAAAAATATTGCTTGCTATTGTCACCCTTTACTAATACTTAACTAGGAAGAAACACTTGAAAGGAAGTTTTTTATTTTTCCCCCCCTCTTTTGTGGATATGAGTATGCACATGGGCAGAAGAATGAGGGTAACACCATTTCCAACATAATCTTGAAATTCTTGTCTCAGTTTTGATGTAGAACCTGGCCCTAAATTGGGTGGGAAGAGCACAGATCCATCAGCTAGCAATTTTACTCACAATTCAGTGGAACCAACCCAAACACATTTATGTTTGACTTTGAAAGGGCTTTTGTAATTATCATATCAAGGTAAAAACAAGGCTTTTCCTGCAATCAGTATTCCTTGATATCAAGAAGAAAAACATGTCCATCATCATATGATGGTGATAAAAAAGAAGAATTAATCTTTTGAAGATGGAAAGGAAAACAGGGCTTGTACTTGCACAGCAGGGAACTGCAATAGACAACAGTCTGAATTGCCTCCTACATTGCATAAAAAATCTTAGTCACATACATGAATATGAATGTAACAGTGTTGGGATTGAAATAAACCAGTATAACAAGGAAGGACTATGCAGAGACCAAAACAACATATCTCATTTAAAGGAATCAAAGTAAATGCCCTCCTAGTTTTTCAGAAGGCAAAGAACTTTTCAGAGCATATTCATGGCAGAAATGGGTACCACCAGACTTTCTACCCAATACAGCTTTAGCAAACAATCACAATAACCTAGTCTGAATCACTGCCCGTGGCAACTCCTACGATTAAGAGCCCAGATCTCTCATTTCCAGGGCCACTGACTGCGGAGCAAGAAGCCAGTAAGAGCAGGCACACCCAGACACGACAGACTGGTGATCATGGCAGAGATCAGCAATTACAAGGGCTGCTTAGTCAGCGAAGAGCTGTGCTCTGCAACTGCAGGCGAGGGGGCAGGGGCAGAACAAGGAGCTCCTGCCACCTATCCGAGGCATCAGCAGGGTCTGTGAGAGGTCACACGTGCCCCCAGGGCAGCACGAAGCCGAGATACTCTCCCTCCCCTCCTCTCTTGGGTTCAGCTTTGCTGTTCTGTGCCTCAGTAAGCTCATCAAGGGGACTGGAACTTTCTTGCTCCCTATCCCTTGGGATTTTAAAACCAGAGACAAAATGAGGCACGTTACCAGATAATTCTCTTTTAAATCTCTGGAAGGTGACCTGAGAGAAAGGTCTCCTGAAACTGTTAAGAAACATGGAAAAAGACAGTAATGGCCACTCAGACTGATGGAAGGACTAAAGAATATCAACATTATCAGGTTCCAAGCAGCTACAGTTGTATGTCTTACCTCTATTAAGTGAAGATGCACAGAGTTAAGAGTATAAAATAGTCAACAGAAGATGGACAGAGAGGCAAAGAACTCTGCTTATCTATATACCAGATAATGCAGGAATAGACAGAGAATCTCAGCTTGTCCCTTGGCTGGCCTGTGTCCTCTAGCAAGATGGCAATCATAAAAAACAGGGTATGTATAGTGTCTTCTGTTCAGATAATTACCCAAAAGAGACTCACTTCTATCATTGTTAATTCTTAATGGATTCCCTTTATTGCTCACAAAAATACAAGAAACAATATTTAGAACCCTTGGGTGATAGAAAATGATTGGAAACCTTCTGAAACACATAGAGATGCTGGTTTTCCATGTTAGGCAAATTATGACTTTTATTTACTTATGTTTTCTTTTAAGTCTCTGGAGTCTGCCTTTTCTGAAGTGAAACAAACCTGAAAATCTAATATTTTGGGAAAGAGCAGACATCAAGACTCCACAGAAGTATGAAAACAGCTTTATTATATCATTATCAGCTAATCAGTGCTGTGGAAGCACTCAGATCAAGTGAAGCAGGCAACTGATATGGAAGCCAACATGCATCCACTAAATACTATGGGTTATTTTAAAAAGTCATTAGCAGTTTGAGATATATATACACAGTTCAATTACTTCTGTGACCCCCTAATTCTTTGCTTTTAGTTCCTAAACTTTCAAGGATGTTTGTTAATGTGTTTTAAAGAAGTGTAGTTCTCCAAAGGTTATTGATTTAGATGAGCAGGGCTCTGCTTACTACTTACACAGTTTCTCTACTCCTTAAAAAGTTTGCTGATAGCATCACTGTGGCTCAGGCTGTCTGGATTGTTCTGTTTGCAAGAGTCAAAAAGCAGTTACACAGCAACAAAGACACCAAACAAGAATTATCTTAAAAACCCAGCCTGACAAAGCAAGCCCTTGCAACTTCTGCTATCATAAAACCTCCATCTCCCTACTTTTGTCAGTTGTTTTCCAAGACCATAAATCTGAGGAGTTCCTAGTGAGCTGCTCTTGGTCATGGCAGCTGATGATGCTCCCTCAGGAGCCACACGCTGGGGAGTGAAGTGTGACACAGCTTCTGCTGCTTCTCCAGCCTCAGGGCTGGAGGAAGCAGGGCTGGCAGCCAGGCTGGGAGTCTCCCCTGCAGGCACAACTCCAGACAGGTGACCTGCAGGTATTTTTCCACTCTGTCAGCACACCCAATCCAGTTGCCCTCCAGCTGGCAATAAACCATAACGCCAACTCTTGTACAACATGGCTCCTCTGCAGCATTTCACAGGGAAAAAGTGACTTGGGAAGCTCTTCTGGTGGTGCAATGCCTCCAAATTGGCACATCACACAAGGACAAGGGTTTGAATGAGTTTGCAGATGCTCTTTCCCAAGACTTCACTAAGCTTCCCTGCTCTCAGTGTGGCATCCCACCAAAGGGACCTTTGCTGATTTAAAGTGGGTTCTTTGGCTGCTGCTGGAGGCAGCTGCTCCCCCCTTCCTGAGGGTCAAAACCTCACAGATGGGCCAGGAGGGAGCACACAGGTCCAGGAGAGAAGCACAGCTCAGGAGGGATGTTTGGCTTGCTGAAGAAGGTACCAGGTCTCCCCCTGAGCAGGCAATATCAGGGCAGAGCTGTCTCCCTGCTTCCCACAAATACCAAGTACTGCTGGGGGAAAAGAGAGACTGTTCTTGCAGGCAGGTAGCAAAGAAAGTGGGGGTTGTGCAGATGCCCTGCAGTAATCAAAAAAGATGCCATCCAGACATGGTGTTAATTCAGTCTTTAAAAGAAAAAGGCAGCTATTTGCAGCAGCACAGAATCAAACATATGAAAATCTGAAAATCTGGCTTAGTCACTTCTGTCACTTTCCTCCTCCTTGCCAAGTACAGGGATTAAGAATTTGGCTCCAAAGCCTTTTATCTTAACATATTCACTACTCCTTTGTTTTCCTACCTTGTCAATTCTTTCCTTCCCAGGCCATCTTTCTGCCCTTTCCAATGTCATTCTCTGCTTTTCTCTAACCTGCCACTTTGCTCTCCCCTTCCCTTCCCTTATCTCTCACTAGTCCTTCACACTACCCCCTCCTGATCACTTTTCACCCAGTGCCTGCTCAGCTCCTACATGCAGGAGTGTGATGGTAGAATAAAATAATCTCTATGAAGAAAACTGTCTGTGAGGTTTGTATTTTGCTGGGATCCTTCTGACATTTGCTTCCTCTATTTATTTTTAACTTACATAATGACATTCACAAAAGACACATTCCTCAAGCTTGAAAGCCTAAAACAGATGGCTGCCTTGTCCCTCTGTGCACTAAAGCTATAGGTATGTCCATAAGCTGCTGGTACTGAACATATTTCTCTCCTTGAAGCACAAAATTAACAGCTGCAAAAAAATGCAGTTGAATTTCTACCATTTTCACTTCAGTTTATTTTTAAACTGGTCACAGTTTCCCACATTCCACAAACCTTTACAACCCAAATACAGTTTTTCACTACAGAATTTTAGATTGCTCAGCTGCTGGTAGATTTTGCCTGCTGTGTGTCTGCCCAGACCAGACTCCTCTGCTGAGGCACAGAGTGACAGACCACACTTAACTGCAGAGAACAATTGTGGTACCAAAGGGAAAGGCTACTTTTAAATTGATAAAAGCAGCAAGGATGTCACATGTCAGTGATTCCTACTGTCTAATGATTATAGCTTCCTCAACAGACACAGTAAGAAACATTTCTAGTCTTTCATTTGCTTTCTCTTGGTCAAGTAATTTTCTCCACATTTTTCTTGAATTTTCTGATTTGGCTTAAGAGACTTTTGTAGGTTTGTTTTATTGTCTGTGTGTTAGGTTTTTTTGGGTGGGGTTTTTTGTTTGGTTTTTTGTTTGGGTTTTTGTTTGGTCGGTCAGTTTGTTTTTCATTTTTTTTTAAACTTACATTGCATGTTGTAATAAAGTGGAGGGTGAAGTATGAGCAAATAGAAAAGGATTAACCTCCAAAACAACGGTTGTGGAGAAGCATCTGAGATGCTGAAGACTGAAAAATCTTGTATGGAATCTGAAATTTATTGGGTGCATCTCTGCAGGTACTATTTGGCTTTTCATCTACAAATACAGAAATGTCTTGCAGAAAACATCCACCTCACTGTTTGTGTCTAGCCTAGGTGGTTTTGCATTTGACTTAAAGCTGAGCTGCAGCAGATGAAAAGTGAGATGTAAAAAAGGAGTAGAAAGGGAACATTAAAGCTGCCATTCAGCCTTCGGCAAGAATGTAACCTGAGCCTTCACTGACCTCACATTCCTGTGAAAATCAGAACAGAAAAGGATCTACACAAGAGCCTTGATCTCTCCTTTACATGGGAGACTGCACTGGGGCAGGTTGTGCTGAGGTGGCAGCCAGGTGCACCTTCTTCCAGCTCCCTGAAGCAGCTGTAACTATCCCTGAGAGCAGGAAGCTTCCAAAGGTGTCTGAAGGGAAAAGACTTCTTAAAATTTAATTAAAAAAAAATCAATGATTGCTTTGTTTAAATTAAATGGTCTGTATCATATCTGCAGATATCAGCAACACATCCCTTGGACAGAGGCAGCTGTTTCATGAAGGAAATTAATTTCAGCTTTTAATTTCAACTCTGCCTTTTGCTCAGTAGGGAAAGATGATTTTCCTCTTCACTGGCAAAGAACTCCCCTTCCCTCTGTTTGGTATCAAGAGAAAGGCACAGAGGAGTGGGATTTATGAACTATCACTCCACATCATTGAGCCTCACAGCACCACCCTGAACTACACAAGTGAAGCTTTCCTACGAGGTAGTTTATCTTAGTGGTCCAAAACTGGTGAGTTTTCAGAAGTTCCTCCCCTAATCTCTGAATAACCTTCTGTATAACATATCAAAAGACCAGGGCTTAATTCACCCATACAAGCTGCACTTGAGATTACAATAAATGACAAAACTCTCTGAAATCTTTACTTGACACTTGGGAGTACATTTTTTAGGGCAAGAGGACATCACCTCTGAGTAAAAACGACCGAATTGTAAAAAATGAACTGCACACACATTCACCAAAAGCTCCCAAAGCTTTACATTCTAAGACCAAACTATTCTATTCCCAA
>VYZS01042897.1:11103-31367 GCA_013400695.1 Neodrepanis coruscans | reverse complement strand
TGCCCATCCTAAAATACGGACTTTGCTGTGCTATGCTGGACATCTGCTGTGTTATGGCCCAGAGGTAAGTGATGGAGTGTTCCCCCTGTACCCCACAGTAGCTGTTTCACTGGGGAACAGAATGTCTTACTTAATGCTTGCAAAGCACTTGGAGGTCCTTAAATGAAAAGCATAAGAGCACAAAATACTATCATCATTAGCTATAGGGGCCACTGCAGAGCAATGGAAAATATTCCTTTTTCTCTGCCCATCTGGGGTTTTGCACACTGCCTAAGCAGTGCTCCCATCCCCTGCCAGCTCAGAGAGCAAGAGATCAAATCTGTGCCTCTGGCATAATAGTGCAGAGTGCTAATTGCAGAACTACCATAAAACATCTGCTGTAATGCATAACTATAATTCCTTGGCATGCACAAATACAGCACCTAGATGCTCAGAGCACAGTGTTGCAAGCAAATCCTAGGACCCAGAGTGTAAGTGGCCCAGATGATGGGAGGCGGAGGAGTGTAGAAAGGCTACAACCCCTCATGCACTCCCTTCAAGAAAAGAGGCTGTAGCTGCAGGCTCTGCACGCACAGAAACACAGAAGCAGAATCATTGAAGCTGCCATCTATCCCCTCCCAGAGCAAGACCAACTACCTAAAAGGGAAGGAGGGCTCTAGTCAAGAAAATACAGATAGGCACCTTTTTTTCACAGCCCAGGATTGCCCAGAATTAATAGCTTGTGAAGCACCGTGAAGCCTCACCCTGCCAGGGTATGTCTGAGAGAGGTTTTGCATGAAAATTAGTCATCTCCAAGACACAACCTCTTCCAAGACTTCCTGTAGCCAGGCATTACTTGTTGCCACTGCATATGTCTGTATAAACAGATGTCTTTTCATCAAAAAAGTCATTGGCATAGACAAAGAGCATTAAGAATTAAAATAAGACCTCCGTTCATATTCATGTGGAATGGGCTATTTTCATTTATGTTTTGAGTCATTCGTTACTTATGGCAGGGACCAAGAGTAATCATACACTAAATATGATGCTTTCTTGTTTTCAGGATTGGAGGTATTTAGACCCCCTCCTACCAATACAGCACTCTGTTTTAAAGGACTTGGGATGGCCTGTCTAAAAATTCATTCAACATATCAGGCTTATAAACTGGATGATGAACTCCATCATGATGGAGCCTCAAGTTAAAATCATCAAATGCTCCCTCATTCCTAGCTGATGGGTATGCATTTGGAAAAGTGACAAAGAAGGTTCCTGCACTCTGCACCAGGGTCACAGGGAGAAATTATCTGCTGGAAACTTTTTGCTAATATGAAGCTTCTTTACACTGCAGCCCTGATGTGTCAAAAAATATGTGCTTCAGTGCCTGAAGGAAATACATGCCCTAGCCTATTACATCTCTCTTTTCATCAAAGAAGAAACACTTGCAGCAATCATTGCTAGTATTTTAAAATATTATCACATTTTAAGCCTTAACATTAAAGTAAATCTGTAATAGGAACCAAATCCAGACCTTGCTTTGAAAGACAAATGAAGCCATTCATTCTACAATAACAATTTATGTGCTAACTAGCTCTGAAGACAATCATGCCAACATGAAAAGAAAAAAAGAAAAGTCTATAGAATGGCTTTGCAGAAACCTTGTGAGCAAGTCCTGTGAAAAATGCAATGGTGCACTGAACTGTCCTGCTGATATCTTTACAGTAAAACTGGAAATGTAGACGCTTATTCATGCACAATCGTACAAGAGAAAGTGTATATGTAAGACTCTTCAGCCTGAAGTGTATAAATGGAGATGAAACGCTGCTTTTGATGCAAGGATAATCAGAGAAATTCGAGGCTTTTGTGCTGAGTTTCTTGGATTTGTTTTGCCTGCACAGAAGCACTTTTAGAAATTCAATATTAAAATAAGAAGCTTTTTCAATGCCAGAATTGAATATTAAACAAGACTTGCACATGTGTTCTAATATCTGTGCTGGTTATAACATACTCTTCTGAAAAGTGTAACCACAAAAATTCTACCTACAAAATGTGTGAAGCATATCAGACACGTGAACAGACCCTTATAATGGCACTATGCTGTCAGTGCACTTAGAGGGGAGGCACTGTGGGGAAGACAGGAAAATTTCAGTAATAAATTGAAATTGTATTTGCAACTCAATGAATAAACTAAAAGCTTTCTGTAGTTGCTACAGAATGTTTATTATTTTCATTGATGTCTCTAACATACTTGTTTTCACTTAAGAAATGTTATGTCCACTTTGTATGTGGCAAAATAATATTCTTAAATGAGAGACCTTTATCAAATAAAAAGAAATGTGGGTCTACTAAACTTTTCTATGATTGAAATCAAAAATATCTAGAAGAAAGTAGACACCATCTTTTTAAGAAAAAAAACCCTGTAACATTAATGAATGGAAGGCAATAACAAGCACAGATAGAAAATATTAAAATAAAAATGCATTTTTCTGCTTTCCTGTGAGAAATACTGGTGCTTCCTGAAAACTTCTCAGTTTATTCTGCTGACACAAAGGTCTTTCCATTTTGTCTTTTACTATTAGATTTTGGGAGATTAAATTGACCACAGTGCTCCATTGCCTAAATCTGTCAGTAACCTAACATTAAAAAAGACAAGAAAAAAATATTTTAAAAGGCGGTGTTTCTATGAAGCCCAGAGATAAAGAAATTTATTGCTTCTGTCGTCATGACTGACCTGTTTCTACTGAGACTGCTTATGATGCTACATGTATGTATATGAGAAAAGAAAGAACATAAAAAGATTTTGTCTTAGTAAAGTATAAGCAGAAAATGCATTTGGAAATGGGTCTTTGGGACTCTATAGGCTCTGAGATATTGCTATATTACTTACTAGTTTTTAAATTAATCAGTAATATTTGGTAAGTTTTTCCAAACAGACTGGGAGGAGAATGGATTGAGAGCAGCCTTGACAGGGGGTAAGTTGGTAAGCTGAAAGAGTGCATATTTAGGGTACATAGTAGGAAAAAATTCTTTAATATAAGGGTGGTGAGGCACTGGAACAGTTTGCCCAGAGAAGTTGTGGCTGCCTTATCCCTGGAAGTGTTCAAGACCAGGTTGGATGGACGTTTGAACACCCTGATCTAATGGGAAGTGTCTCTGCCCATGGCAGGGAAGTTGGATGTAGATAATCTTAAGGTCCCTTCAAACTCAAGCTATTCTGTGGTTCTATGATATGAAAGAATATGTAGAAAAGAAATAAGAATGCCA
Organism: Neodrepanis coruscans; assembly: GCA_013400695.1. Classification (NCBI taxonomy): domain Eukaryota; kingdom Metazoa; phylum Chordata; class Aves; order Passeriformes; family Philepittidae; genus Neodrepanis; species Neodrepanis coruscans. The sequence continues at coordinate 28,127 of VYZS01042897.1, read as the reverse complement.
TATTAGATGGCTGTGTTAAAATGGAAAAAAAAAAATTAAAGTGTCTTAGAGTATCTCTGCTTGGCAATGTGATGTCAAATCCTTAGGGCCATGGACCATGCTTTACTTGAGGTCTTTGGTGTTCTTCCAGACAAAAGGAATTTATCAAAGCCTGCAGAAACTGTGTAAGCAGCTTGACACTGAATCCTGTGAGCTACTGAGAATTAAGGGAGATCAGTACATTTCTTAAAGTTACTTTTGTGAATTCTTGATTTTCTTTATAGAATATAGAAAAAAGTTGAAGAGTTGAGTGTTTTAAAAGCAACATTATCCAGCAAGAAAGAACAGATGAATAGGAAATAATTTGGGACTGAATAAAATTGCAAAATTAACTGTTCTTAGAAAAGAAAGTATTGAGAAGGACAACCAAATTAGCATAGTGAATTTAATGAAGTAGATTGATATAATCAGAGAAGTGATAGATCATACCCTCATAGGAATGAGGTAGGCCTCAAAAAATTCTGACGGGCTAACAATTCCTTAAAGAAATTATAATAAAGTCACAAAGCCAAACTAACCCAGTATAAAGGAATTTCATTAGACCCCTGTTGTCTAAATCACAATTTCTTCATTGACTTTACTTTAGAGAACACTAGATTACTAAGGATGGTAATAAAACAATAGCTTTACTAGTAAAGAATACTAAAGAATGTAAACAGTAAAAAGAAATCATCTTGAAAGTACACTACTCTGAATAAGGCTAAAAAAAATGTTAACCTCCTCATCATAAAGAGAGGATGCCCACACTGCTGAAGTACTGCATGCTTGCTTTATGTCAGTCTTCACTAGAGAAATGATGCATGGTTGATGTCAGCAGCAAAAGGCTAGAGAAGGGAATAAATAGCTCAGAGAGCTTTATTATATGTTTACAGACTTCATGAGCCTGATAAACATTATTTTGGGGAATTTGGAACATTTAAAAGTTCTTTTACACTGATGGCTAGTTTTCAGAATCCCTGGGAAATGGGAAAACTGTAGAAAATTGTAAGAGATCAAATATAGCACATATTTGAGAAAAAAGGGAAACTAGAAATTATACATCAGTCACCTAACCTAGTATCTAAAAAAATCTATCAGTATAATCAAGCAGCTTTTAAGAAATAGCTAGGAAACAAGGACGTGAGAAATTGTGAAGAAGAATTCCTGTCAAATCTATCCAGAATCTTTTTATGGTGAGATAACAGGTCTTCTGATCTTAACCTTTCTGTCATAGGGAGACCATGCACTGACTCTATGCTGCTCATGAGTCATAGGCAACAATGAAGGCAACCAAAGTCTAGATCAACATGTATAACATTTCCTGGCCTGTCTTCAGAGTACTTGCCACAGAATCACAGAATGGTTTGGGATGGAAGGGACCTTAAATATCATCTAGTTCCAACCCCCCTGCCAGGCAGGGGCACATTTCAGCAGAGTTGCTCAAAGGCCTGCTGAAGCTTGCCATGAACACTTCCAAGGATGAAGTACTCTTAATTTCTCTAGGCAAACTGTTCCAGTGCTTCACCACCCTTTTTCCTAATTTTTTTTTGTAATATCTAATCTGAATCTACTGTTTTTCAGTTTGAATCCATTTCCTCTTTTCCTGTCACTACACACTCATAAAAAGTCCATCTTTCTCCTAGGTTCCCTTCAGGTACTGGAAGGCCCCAAAGCCTTCTCTTCTTCAGACTGGACAGACCCAGTTGTCTCAGGACAACTGTCTCTCACAGGAGAGATGTTCCATCCCTCTAGTCATCTTGGTGGCCCTCCTTTAGACTCACTCCAACATGTTGACATCTTTGCTGTGTTGAGGACCCCAGAGGTGGATGTGACACTGCATGTGGGGTCTCATGAAAGTGGAACTGAGGGGCAGAATAACCTCCCTTAAGCTGCTGGCCACACTGCTTTTGAGGCAGCCCAAGACGTGATTGGGTTTCTGGACTGCCAGTGCACATTGCCAGGTCATGTCCAGTACCTCATACACAAGGACCCTCAGGTCCTTCTCAACAGTGCTGCTTTCAGTCTGCTCATCCCCAAGCCTGGATTGATACTGGAAGTTGCCCAGAACCAGGTGTAGCACCTTGTACTTGACATTGTTAAACCTCATGAGATTTCCACGTGCCCACATCTTGAGCTTGTACAGGTCCCTCTAGATGACTTCCCAAACTTCAGCCATGTCAACTGCACCACACAGCTTGACATTATCAACAAATTTGTTGAGGGCACACTCAATCCCTTATATACATTGTTAATGAAGATATTAAATAACATTGGTCCCAATACATACTTCTGAGGGACATCATGTGTCACTGATGTCATTTGGGATTCTGAATAATTTGCTACTACCAATCCTTCTGACAGTACACCCATCAAATCCATCTCTCTCCAATTTAGAGAGAAGGACATTTTGGGGGACTGTGTCCAAGCCTTTACAGAAGTCCAGATAAGTAACATCTGTAACCCTTTCCTTTTTCACTGATGTAGTCACCTTATCATAGGAGACTACTGTGTTGGTCAGGCAGGTCTTGCCCTTGGTGAAGCCATGCTGGCTGTTCTGAATAACCTCCCTGTCCTCCATGTCCCTTAGCAGATCTTCTAGGACGATCTGTTCCATGATTTTCCCATGTACAGAGGAAAATCAGAGGCTGAGAAGTCAGTAGTTGCCAGTGTCCTCCTTTCTAATCTTTTAAAAAATTAGTACAATAATTCCCCTTTTCTGACCACCTGAGACTTCATCTCACTGACATGACTTTTCAAATACTGTGGAAAATGGCTTGGCAACTGCATCAGCTAATTCTCTCAGGATTCTGGGATGTACCTTACTGGGCCCCTTAGGTTTATGTACATTCAGGTTTCTCATGTGGTCACAAACCTGATCTTCTCTTGCAGTGGGGGAGACTTTGATCCTTCAGTCTCCATCCTGCTGTCCATTCACTGGAGAAGTGTGGGAAGAGAGGTTGCCATTGAAGACTGAGGCAAAGAAGTTGTTGAGTACCTCAGCTTTCTCCTCATCCATTGTTACCAATTGCTTATTGGGAGAACACCTTCTTTGACCTTCTTTTTATGGTTAACACACCTGTAGAAGCCCTTCCTGTTATTCTTTGTGTCCTTTGTGAAGTTCAGCTCCAGCCTCACCTTGGCCTTCCTCACCCCATCCCTCTACAACCATATTTAATCTCTATACTTTTCCTAGGTCATATATCCTAGCTTCAACTGTCCATGCATTTACTTCTTTCCATTTAGTTTAGTCTCTACTCAGCCAAGGCAAGGGTGTCTCTTGCCTTCCTTACCCAGTTTCTTGCTCCTGGGCATTGCTAGCTTTTGCACTTATATGGAAGACTTCCTTAAGGATCTACTAGCTTTGTTCCACTCCCTTGTCCCTGATTCCAATGCCCTAGGGGATTCCCCTGAAGTAAGTCTGCTTTGTAAGTCTGCTTTCCTAAAGTTCAGATGCCTAACTTTAGTCTAACTTTTTAGTCCTTACCTGACCCGTATTCCTCAGGACTGCAAACTCCACCAACGCATGATCACTGCAGCCCAGGCTGCCTTCAATGCCTGATGTCCCCACTTAGCTCATATTAGTGACTAACAGATACAGTAGCACGGTCCCTGTGGTAGGGCTATATATTACCTGGAACAAGAAGTTATCCTCATGCATTCCAGGATTCATGGATTGCCTATATCTTGCCATAGTACTTTTTCAGAAGTTAGGGTGGCTGAAGTCCTCCAGCAGCATAAGAGCCTGTGAGTCACTCCTGTAGCTGGAGCAAGAAGGCTTCATCAATAGGCTCCCCTTGATCAGGTGGCTTGTAGAAGACATCAACCATAAAGGGAACCACAGGGTTCCCTTTGCTACGTTAGTCTCTGATTCTTATCCACAGACTTTTAGCCTGCTCATGGCTGTTCTTAAAAGACAGTTCTTCACATTCAGTCCACCTCTTGGCAAACAAAACAATCCGTCTGCCTCTTGTTCTTCCCCTGTCTCTTTGCACAGCCTGTTTTGAAGCCATTGACAGTGGCACTTCAGCCATGGGATTTGTTCTACCAAGTTTTAGTAATATCAACAAGGCCATAGCTTTCTAGCAGCATGGTGGTTTCCAGCTCCTGTTTGTTGCCCATGCTGCGTACATTGGTGTAAAGGCACCTCAGCTGGGCTTTCAGGCAAGTAATTTTCCTAGAGAAACCCACCTTCATTCCTTTGAAGTAGTTTTCTGATGTTTCCCTGCTGGCTTTTATTCCCTTAGGAGTCCCTGATTCATCCCTCTAAGTCTGCAAGTGTGTTCCAGTGTTGCTTACACACTTCAGAGTCAGAGTGATGTAGACACATTTTAGCTAGACTATCGATTTCACCCCCAGTACTGACATTTCACTCCAGGCTCCTAGATGTTCAGCCTGGTTTTGACCTCTTCTCCCTTCAAACCTAGTTTAAAGCCCTCTTAATCAGCTCTGCCAACTCACCAGCTGGAATCCTTTTCCCTCTTTTATGTAGGTGAACACTACCTGTCTCCAGCAGGCCTGGTGCTGCAGAAACCACCTCATGATCAAAACGTTTATCAGATGTTCACTCTCCTCTAGTCCAATGGCTACCAGTTTTTATTCAATATTTTAACTAGTGGTTTGAGTGACTGAACAAAAGCATTCTAATTGTTAAATATAAATGTGACATCAGTGTGAGAGGACAGCAAGCATAATTCAAGAGGCCAAGATTCAAAATTATCTTGCATCCGTGTATAGGGGATTTTGGTGTTTTTTATTTTTTAATGGGGGGTTGGGGGGTGGTGGGGAAAGGCATTCTACATAGTCAGCTATAGTTAGCAAAACAAAACAAAATAAAAAAGGTTGAACAAACACAACCTGGAGAGCAACTTGCTGAAAACCAGACAAATACATGGTATTACAGTGGATCACAGGAAGAACATGAATCAACAGTATCATTCTCTAGCAGAAAAAGATGGACACAGAAGCAGGATTATAGACAACAAGTACAGCATAAACTATACTTCTGTGTTCCCTATCTTTCACCCATTTTGCTATAGTAGTGTGTTGAGCTTTGTGTACTGCCCACCAAAAACATGTGGGTTGCTTGCAGAGATTACTGTTGTGGGTCGAAGAACGGAAATCGTTCCTCCCCTTCCCGGCTCAGTCCCGTTTGGAGCCCCGGTCCCATTTGGAGCCCTGCGGGCCGGAGCGGGGCCCACCCCGGCGCAGCCCAGCGGGCGCGCTGAGGTGGGCAGCACCCCATGAGCTCTCGCTGGCCCGTGGTGGGTGTCCGGGGGAGAAGGGCATGGGCTTCGAGCCGGGGCGGCCTGAGCCGCGGCTCTCCTCTTGGGCGCAGCACCGGGTGGCTGGGGGAAGCCCCGGGCCCGAGTGGGGGGGCTGCGGTGGCGGCGGTGGATGTCAGGCGCGCCCCGTGGGCGGACGCTTCCCCCGAAGGCGGCAGCCAGAGGAGGCACCCCCGCGGGGGCATGCAGATCGTTTTCCCTTGCCCCAGGGCCAGGTGCCTGGTGCTCTGCGCCTTCGCGGCACCAGGGGCTCCCCTCTTTGGGCGTTGAGCCCCAGGGTGGGAGCCGAAGGGGCCGTGGAGCCGGGGCGGAAGTTTGAAGACTTGAGCCGGGCACGGTGTCTTGTGCCTGTAATCCAAGCTGCAGGGAGGCTGGGGCTGGAGGGCGGCGGGTCTCCGCCTTCCCTCCAGCCACCTCCTGGTGCCCGCTGGGTGGACGGTGGAGCTGTGCTCGTCCTGTGGGGGCGGCGGAGGCGGTGCGGGGGCTCCGGCACCGGCACCCATGCGCTGGAGTGCCCGGCGGCGGCTGCCATTAGCGGAAAATGCCCTCCCGGCGCACGTATCATTTCCGGACAGCTGTGGCGTTTCCCATGAACGACTGCGCACACGGGGCGGGCCTCCAGGATGCCGACCAATCACAGGAAAAGCTGGCCCCTGGGGCCCATCTACACATGTGCAGATCGGGACCCCCCTATAAAAAGGGGAGAATGAGCACCATTTGCTCTCTTCAGCTTCGGAGGTCCTGGGGGTAACATCGCTCTTTGCCGCTGCGCCGGGACTACATCCACGTGGAGGATGGGTCAGCAGTTTCGCCGCGGCAGCCTGATGTGGTATTTCCTGGGAGGAGGGGAGCCGTTTCTTTTTTAATTTGTGATCACATCTTTTCGTGATTATTCTTTTTTTCGGAGGGGTGGATTTTTCTCTTTCTCGGAATCGCATTCTTTTTCGTGAATTCCTGGGAGAGGGACTTCTTCATCGGAGGGTCGTTTTTTTTTTCCCTTGTGGTTTTTTTTTTCTTTCCCTGGGGGCGGGTGGTCTGGCTATTATCTGCGGCTATTGCCCGGGTTCAAAGACCACATCTCTTCCACCAGCACTGAGATCCCTTCCCGGGGGCCTAGAGGGAGGGGGAGGGGGCTCGCAGTTTCTAACTGTCTTGAGTGTTTTTCTTCAGAAAAGCCGAGCGGAGGCTTGTGCTGCTGGGGGGTCCTCAGATCGGCCGCGGGCTTTCTCTAATTACCCCGGCGTCTCTCCGGGAGCCCCAGAAAGAGACCAGCACTACTCCGGAGCGTTCTCACCCCAACACGGGCCCTGGGAAGCTTAATTTGTCTGTTTTGTTGCACTTTATTGTCGGGTTTTCAGTGTGTGTGTGAAATAAACTGTGATATTTGTGTGTTTTTCTTTCTTTTGGGGTGTGTCTGTGGCTTCTCTCGGACATCTCTTGTCAGAATCGCTAATTTTGTGGTAAAACCACGACAATTACTGAGGATCAAAGGTCTAAGATACATAACCTACAAGGAAAGGCTGAACAAATTGGGGTTGCTAACTGAAAAATTCTTCAGGTATATTAAAGGCTTTTGCAGAGGGAGAGAAGGAATAATTTATCCTCAGTGTCCATGAAGGAAAGGACAAGAAATAGCAGGTGGAAACTGCAGCCAGGGAAATCCATTTTTCATTACCAGAATTTTTTAAGAACAAGCATTTTTCAGGGAATGTAGGCAAAGTTTGTCTTGTCATTTTCTGCAGTGTCTTCCCTCAGGGCATTCCAAAATCCCTTTAAACCCTATAATCTATGATTTGAAGTCATAGATTCCCTGCCCATTAAAAGTATTTACTAAGTCACTGTATTTCCTCTGGCGACCCTGAAAAAATATGATGGGAAGACTTTTAAAGAGGTTCTATTTTTTTGATAACTGCTCTAATTAGTATGATTGTCAGATATGAGTAAGACAGTATTCACGGGAGTAACTTGGGTCTATGGTTTGTTTGTGATGACATTTTCCATTTCTACTGTGACATTTACTAGCTGACAAAATTGGCCTCAGAATGATTTTTGTTTCTTACAAAGGCAAAAGCACTTGCCCTTTTAACCTCCTGTAACCAAATATCTGTTCTGTGATGCAGGAAATATCTTATAATCCATAGAATTTATTATTTTTCTTATTATTTAACTAATTTCTCCTATATTCCATCTTATGGTAATCACCATGCAGTCCTGAATATTTCACATAGTCACAGAGATATTGTCTATATGAGAACATATTTTCTCTTTCCTATCATCTGTGCTGCAGCAAAACCTAACTGTTTGGTTTTGGTTTTGGTTGGTTGGTTGTTTTTTTAATTTATTCATATGTAGAATCCCAAGACAGGGTCACACAGAGCAACCACTATTAGGTATCAAGAAATCTGTTAAGCAAAACTAAATCAAATTTACAAAGAATGAAAAAAAACCCATACACCATGCCAAATAGCCTACTATATCACTCACTATATTTCCTTTTTCAACATTTTTCATTCACAGCCTCTAAATATTAATACTGATTTTTATAATTAGCATAATGGTCTGTACCATTTCCTCCACCCTTCCCTGGAGTTTGTCTTAATACACATTGATAAAGGTCTCAGAAGAGTATATTCAAAAATAATTCTTACATGAAAGAAGATGAACTGAAGAGTTAGGTCTGTACATAAGAATGAGTAACTTTCATGCCAGACCAAATTCTGTATACCCAAGCTTTTAAAAAATTCCTGAATTTAAATGTTCTGGACAAATTTCTCACAGGTAATGCTTTCTTAAAAGATGAAGAGAATATACAATTAGTAATGTCAATATGAGACTTCTTTCAAGCACTTGTCACGTAAAAGAAGGATGCCTTTACTCAGCCTTTCAAAAGGAAGGTTTAGAATTAAAGCTTCAGAAAGAGAAGACTCTCTCAACTCTTATATGTTATTTCTTTGTCAAAGTTTCTGGGAAAATCGAGACCCTTTATTGATTCAGTCTAGCATTGTTTCATATATAAGAAACCTTCCCCGCTTAAGATTCATGGATTGAGGGGTGTATTCGATATCCCCCTTCAAGGAAACATTCACCTGACAGACAGGGAAACTTCTCAGCAAGTTTTACACAAAGTGTTATTTCGTCTTCGATGAACTGTATTTACCACAAAACCAGTTACGGAATAACACTTTTTATTAAGCATTCTGTGACAATTAGTGAGTTCTTTAGGTAATAATGATAATCTACTACAACACCATTAAAACAACCACATAAGAAAGAAAGACATAAGCACAAACTCTTAAAGCAAACATNTTCCCTCTTCTAGGATGATGGGGGGGGAGGTTTGGGGGGCTTTTAAGGGTTTGTGGGAGGGGGGAGGGAACGGGGGATGTTCTAAACCTTCTCTTGTATTTCATAAAATGCAAGCTCTGGACTTCGCAGTGCGGCGTGGATCTGGTTTCATGCATCCTGCTGGGGGGCAGGGATCCATTCCATGTTCCATTCCATTCCATGGGCAGTGGGAGCACCCGTCGCCCCCCTCCCTTCCCCCCCACTGGTTCACCCCACAGCTGCTGCGGGCACAGCCCAGCTAGCTTGCCCCTGGCAGCAGCAGCAGCATGGGCACGGTGCCCCCCACCTCCCGTCCTGCAGCCGCGGTGCCAAGCAGGGGGCTGCCACTGCCAGTGTTTGCCTGGCGGCTGCCGTGGCTACAGCCCTGCTGGCTTGCCCCGGCAGTGGTGGTGCGGTGCTGCAGGCAGGGTGCCACCCCGGGTACCGGCGGCAGCAGAAAACCGCTGCCAAGTGCTGTCAGGTTTTTGGCTCGGCTGTTCCCAGCACTGGGCGCATGCACAGTGGGTTTCCCACATGCGCGAAATGTGGCACTGAACAGTGAATGCCGGCAGCCCTCACAGAAGAGGAGACCACCCTGCCATGAGGGGCTCCTGCTGTTGCGCAGGTTGAGGGCAGCCCGGTGCCCGTGCCTGGGGCTCCCAGGGCTCCCCATGGTGCCTGTGGGCGGCCCCATCCTCCCTTGTGGGCCACATGGCATTTTGTTGGGAAGCGCTGCCATGTTGCCTTGTGAGAGGATCTTGCAGGGGATTGGTTCCTGGGCACCATTTAGCCAATCCGGAGGTGATCTGCACCCGGGAGGGACCCCAAGATTGCACAGGATCAGACTCCCTCTATAAAGCAGCTATCCCGGAGGCCATCTTTCTCTTTTGGGGCTTGTCAGTCGTGGAAGCTGCATCTTCACTCATCTCTGGTCAGCGTTTTCCCCCAACACGAGCGGCAGTGCAGCTTCAGCAGCAGCGGAGGCAGCGCAGGGGCTGAGGACCACATCGTTTCACCAGCTGTGGTATTTCTGTCCCCTTGGGATCCCCCTGGCTTTCCTTCATTTTCCTGTTTTTCAGGAAACCTCGGTGAGGACCCAGCACCATTCTATCCTTCCTCCCTCACACCAGCAGCCAGCCTCCGAGCAGCTGAGTTTGTCTGTCTTTGTGCTTTATTGTCGGGTTTCTTTGTGTGTAAAATAAAACTTGTTGGTTTGTTCTTGATTTTCTGTTGTGTTCTCTCATTGCTGTTGCCTCCCCTAGTGTCCAAATCAGGACAATCCCACACACTTCCTGCCCCAAATGTGGCAAGATAACCTGTGTTACCACAGTTTACCTATTACCTACACACCATTCCTAATAAACATACTGTAATAATGTATGCACAAAGTTTACTTTAAACTATGTAATTCTAAAAATCTTCAAGAACACTTGAACAACAAAAAAAATCCCTTGTAACTGTAACAAAATATTTAGTTAAATGCAAAAGAAATATATTGTGATTATACTGTCAGTTATACACCAGACATATGACATCATGATTGTGTTAACTTGGAAAATTTCTTACCCTCACAGTATTGAAATACAGGTACATGGGGAAGAGGTCCTGAAAACGGTAGAGGACAACTCTATCAGAAAGAAAACTCTACTCTTTTGCTTCTACTGTACCACATTGTGTCTTATGGCATGGAGCAGTTGCTAGAATGCAAAGACATGAAAAGTCAGCAGGACAGCAAAGATGCTGACAGCTGGACTGGAATGAGATAACATGAAAATTTGTGAAACCAGAGAGTGAGACGTGGTGAAACAACACTGGCAAATGCTGACAGAAGAATATATTTGCTGAAAGGGTATGCTTGTTGAAACAGTGAGTGACAGGATTGCCAAGGAGAATTAGATGGCTGGGTCCTGACCAAACAATGGGAAAGTTTTGTGGCTATAAGATTACACATGACTAATGCTGAGATGGGAATGGAATTTGGTCAAAAGGAACAGTGTTAAACTAGTAGGAAATTAGGAAAGACAGCAATGGCACACACCTGTTCAAGTTTCAGGCTCAGAGAATTATCAACCAACAATTTGTTACTTTTTTATATAAGAGATGAAGCCAAATAATAATCTGGAGACACTCAGATTAAAATCAATTTGCGATGAGTTTCTGGTCTCAAGAAACTGTAGATAAGAAGAAAGAGATGAAGATTAATCTGACTGCTTTAAGAATGCAAACATATTAAACAGAAAAGGGAGATCAAGAAATATCGAACTAGAACTGGGATAGCCTACATCCATATTTAGTACAAACCACTATCAGTTGTGTCAATTCCAGCACATATACTTGTTATGGTGCTTCATTGACTTGTACTACCCTATAGGAAGTCCATCAATGAGGATCTTCTGTTGGAAATTGATGTGAGAAGGAGGCAGAAGTTTAGCTGGAAAACCTAGGCATATTAGAAATAGCAAGCATATAAAGAGCCTGTACTTGCTTTGAGACAGAGGAAACGAGGAAAGCTTTGAGCTGGGGACTGTGTTGGCGCTGGAGGTGGTTTGCTTCATTAACCTCGCAATGATGGAAATAGTGGGTGATAGCAGAAAAAATGTAAGTTGAAACAGCTCAAGAAAAGACGAGAAGAAATCAGAATTAAGATGAAATGTGACAGGGAAGATAGAGAAAGGAAAAAACTAGGTGAGGAGAAGATGCAAGTAGGAACTGACAGGGAGGAACTGCTTGGGATCGTAAATGAGCTCAGTGGAAAGCAGTGTAGTACTCACTGGGCTGGAACAACTGAATTATGGGATTATACCCCCAGAATTCAGCAACACAGCATCCTCTCACAGCTACCCGAGATTTACTCTAGATTTATTATACTCTACAGTTCCCTGGCTTTCTTAGCTTGTCCTTGTAAAGAATTGAAGTTAGTGCTGAGTGGAAAATTAACGAACCCTTCCCGCTTCTTGTCTTTCCATTTCTCATTACAGAGAAAATATAGAAGCTATTTTCTCTCTCTTTACCCATTGTTGACAAGTCAGGAGCTAACAGTGAGAAGACTTCTTTCAGAGCTTGGTGCTCTTGCTTCTGAAAACAGGGGCCTTCACAGGTTTTAATGGGAACTATTCAAACTGCAGCACTTTTTCTTTCTAGTAGTGCTGTGACCAATCCCCATAAAACACAAAGGAAGAACTAAAAATGAAAGGCAACAGGGGGTGCTTTATGAAAGCATTTATTTTCAGGGTTTAGCAATATTCTATGCTAAGCTCATATGAAGACAGTTGTTTGGGTTTGTTTTTTTTTTTCCCCAGGACATTTTTGAAAGTTCAAACATGGAAAGTCTGGAAACACAAATAGAAAATGCAAATGGCTGTATGCGAAATTTGCTCTACATAATTCAGGAAAAACCCAGGTGAGCCCTTCTGTTTTGCGAGGTGGCAAGAAAGGAGGAAGTTTGGCTTATTCAGTCTTCAGTGGATTTCTTTTTTTCAAATTTTTTTTACTGAGTGTAATTCTAAAAATACTAAATCTGCTCAAACATGAAGAGCAAATGGGTCCAATGTCCAGATACTGAACAGAGGAGGTACAGGAAAGATGCAATTTTTGGAAGACAAAGACTGTGTTCAACTTTCTTTAATCTTACTTCTCTCTGTATTTCATCAGGTCTTTTGTCATAGAAATAAAAAAGTATTGGACATCACCTGTGTGGTTCTTCTCTTTTAGAATATTATTGGGCCAGGACATTTCATTCAGCTAGCTATCTCTGTTTTCATAGACATGGGATCATGCATTTAGGCATATAATTTCAGACCAAGAATTTTCACATCCATTTATTTTTGTAAGGAATCTAGGATTTATTCAATGTCATTACTTCTAGCCTCAGGACTGAGGTTTGCACAATGCCCTGACTCTTCCTCCTCCTTCCTCAAAGGATCACACATAACATCACACATAAAACAAAATGTTTTAAAAGAGGTAAAAATATCACCCTTAACAAAGCAAAAATCAGCTCTTACAAAAAAGTGTCAGATTTGATTTATTGGAGTGCAATCAGAGTCAACAACAGGACACAGATTTCTACAGCAGACTGGCTTTTAGCAGATATGGTACTTGGCTCTGCTGTTGTCTCTCTTTTGCTGTGCAGTGTTTGAAATAGTGGATACAGGCTATAGCAAATTATACCTTTTGTTTCATGGATTTTCAGTTTAAGATAACCCCCCTCAGAATTGAGCAGGAACAGATGCAGATCCATTGCCTCATGTTGAATCCTCACACTAAGGATTGTGGTCCCAGGTGAGATGTCTGACCCACTGCCATCATGTCCCAGTTCATCACTGTTTCTGCAGAACACTTCCCTTGGCAAAACACTGTCAAAGAAATCCTGGATTTTTAGAGCACTAGTCCACCTTGCCTAGAATAGGGATGTTCTTTTATTTATCAGGATGCTGAAAGAATGTCACCTGCAAGCGGCTAAATCCTCCTTCTCCCATTACTCAGCGGGGAATTTCCTAAGGTGATGGAACTGGAAACATCTGAGTGTCACTCTGGGCTGGGCTACCCCTAAGTATGGTTCCTTCCCTTGCCTAGAAGCTATTTGGTCTTTTTCTCTCTTCTGTACTTTTCTCTAAATGTAAAAAATATCTCTTCCTTTCCATTCCTCCCCAGAGCTCTGGAAGGTCTGCTCCTGTGAAGAAGCACAGTCCGCTGCCATGAAAGTCAACAGCAAAACTCACAGTGGTTAATTAGAATTGGCATTTAGTTTAACTTCATTTTTAGTAGAGACTAACATTCTACTTTTCCAGGGATAGAGACTGCAGGGAACACAGAATCTCATGTTACAGATACTTACACTATCTACATATTACAGTTTGGCAACAAGGAAAACTTAACTCCTGTTTTCCTTCAGTTTGTAATCCTTCATTCCCTTCAGAATTATTTTATCTTTTGTTGTTTTGGGTTTGTTTCTTTTTATCCCCACCCCCTTTCTTTCTTTCTTTCTTTTTTTTTTTTTTTTCAGAATGCCAAACCACTTTTAAGTAACCGTAAATATTCTTCAAGAGTGAGGCCCTTTGTCTTTCCACATAATTACTATAGCACAGGTTCCTTTCCTGTGCAGCTGGAGGCATTCATGTACAAATGAAAGAGTGGCTCATTCTCCTCAGCCAGCCAGTTCTCAGCCAAGAATGTAACAAAGGGAAATAATTTTTGTGTTTATTTGAAATGTTATCCCCCATGTTACAACACACATGCACGTTACCATATAGGAACAAGAGGGGACAAATCTTATCCCAAAGAGTTAAAAGTAATGTTTTTTCTTTTCCATCTCACCAAGAATTGCACGCTAATTACTACTGAAAAAATATATTGAGCTAAACACTACAACATCAAGCTAAACATTACAACAGGAGAAAGAAAAGGTGAAAAGCAGATGGAGGCCAGGGGAAGGACCGTAAGTGGAAAGAGCACCAAGACTTGTAAGATAAAGTGAAAAGAATAAACTGAGAGAGACTTAAAGGAAAAACTCAGATGAGAATAGGGCTCTTGAAGATAAAAGGGATGAGATTTGGAAGAAAAAAATGAGGTATACCAACATATCATGAAAACGTTTCAGTGTCAAAGGCCTTTCCTTATCCCACACACACTCACTCCCTTCCTTTTGTTTATGAAGTTATTAATGGAGCAAAAATGTAACATTTGGGAGACGAGTGGGAACAAACTAAAGGCCATGACATTAAAAAGAAAAAATAAAGAGTAGGAAAGGACAAAACATGGTTTTTTTTAACAACTGTTTGTTGGGTTTTTTTTTAAAGAAGATCGTGAAAAATAAACTTGTCATTGAGGAGTCTTTTTACTTCCCTATTTACTAACTATAAGCATTTAGGCCAAAAATCACTCTACTGATAAAAAGCATCTTGTGTGACTGTAGATGTTATCTACATACTAAGGTCCAACGACACTTCAACAGCAGCTAGCCAGCTGCAATCATGCAATGGATAGCAATTTACATGGTTGAAGCAGTGACTCGAAAATGTTAAAAGTACTATGATGGATATCTTTATACTTCTTTTCCTACAGAATAAGCAGAGGCATATAGTCACAGAAGGGAATTTTCTCTTTAGCAGAGGAAAATAAAAAAAACCCCTAACAAACAAAATCAGTAGGAAAAAAGTAATCCACCGTGTATTCTCAGTTCTGCTTATTTTTGGAATAAGGAGAGAATAAAATACAGTAACCAATTTTTGTCTCAAGAACAACTTTTAGTCAGACTCAATTCTGTCTCAAGTTGTACAGTCACACAAGGGAAATCATCCTTGAGCTACCTGGTTTATCAGCATGTTTAAGAAGAGAAAATACTACTTGCTGACTATCCCCTTTGCATCCTTTCTCCAACTCACGGGTGAAAGCAGTTGAGCAAATAAGAATTGGGAAAAAAGTTTGCAATTTAGTACAATAGGGTGGCAGTAAATTCTTGCCCTCTCCAAACCAGCAGGATGAGCACTGATTTAGAGAGCTGTCTAGATCATAATAACTCCTAGACCTTCTTAGTCGTATGGTATTTCCGGCTACCCCTAAATAACAGCTTATTTGCTGAACGTCAAGATCAATTCCATTGTTGTTCTCATGAACCAAGATGAACATATATGTTCCTTGATTTCTTGCACCAGGTTATTATTTAATATAAAGAAACACTATATATATGTAAATTTGAGTTCATAATTGAGATTCCAGAAGTAACTAAAGAGATTGTCAAGTGGATATGTATCTTTGTATTATTTTGAAAACAGTAAACAATTTTTTTATGCTTATTTGCACAATAAGAGAAAGAAAACGTGAAACGAAGTAGAAAGTCTCATCTCTTCTAAAAATTTTGCTCTTTTTTTCTTCTTTGTTCAATCTGTGATTAAGATTTCCATCTAAAATTCCTGGTATTTTGTCTTGATGAAATTTATTTCTAGTTGTATTAAGAAAATATAGACCATTACAAGTTACCTGTACAGGCAGATCTCCCTTAATTAAAAAAAAAAAAAAATCAACAATCAACTTCAATTAGAAATATTAACTTAACTCAAAGTCATGAGTCTTCACAGTCAGTTAATCCTTATGATTTTTTCACAATAATTTTAGTATGCAGTACAATAGCTTGATAATGTTGAGTGATACTTTTAAATATGTATATTGAGATGACAGATAAAAGTGCTACATGATGTTTGTCCTTGGATTAGGGATTTCTTATTTGTTTGCAATGACATGAGAAATGATAATGGCTCTGGAAAAATTGATACTGTTTGTCATGTCACAGGTCCATTGAGATCTTCCTGTTTTCTGTGACTTTTAATACAAAGAGAGGCCTAAAATTGCATTAAGTCAAATCTTAGAGGCTTAGCTTAAACCTTAACATCAGAATAGTTGACATAATTCTTGATAAGTCTTTAGATGTGGGCAGAATGATGCATAATAAGCAACAGGTTTGAAACTTGTATTCAGCTTATAAATGACTCCTAGGTACAGTCCCATACAGAGTACATTAACCTTCAAGGAAAGTCTTATTATTCAAAATCTGCTTGAAGAGGAAACACAGCAGTTGTCATCTTGCAAGGCAAAGGGGGAAAAATCAATACATTCAGCATGCAGAACCTCCCGTTCTTAATCAGTAGAAATATATATGCTTGAATTTCCATTCACCTTTCTGTGCTGGGAAAGAACACTTCAATTTCATTAATACTGAACGAAGAAAGACTAGTAGTGTCTCACCTGAAAGACCTACAAGCTGCAAAAGTATTAGTTGGGCATGCTCTTTTGAGTAGGAATATGAAAATTCAAAAGGCAATTTTAGACTACTGCATATGAAGTCAAGAGGACCAAATTCATCTAAACAAGGTTTATATATGTATCTGGAGGACCCTGTGAACATCATATCCAGTAACAGAGAGAAATGTAAGATCAGATGTTATTAACCCAAACATTTCAAACATTGTAAACACCATATAAAAGTCATTCTGTCTTTTTGTATTTTGTACTTTGTTGTTCACTCCTTCCTTTTCCAAATACCCACAAGACCTAGAGGAGACGTTGTAGGCCAGGGTGCTTTACCTCAATTCTGAGGCTTGCAACCAGAGGAGACAATTCCAGAGAACTTCCCAAAGCACTACCACAGTCCTCACAGATTAACCTTTGGCTAATTGATAGTCTTTTATCCAAACCCTCATTTGGACACTATTTAATTAATTCTGCTAGCTTAAATATGACAACAACTTGCATGATCTCATTCCATGTGTGCTCCTGAAGACTTCTACAAGCATAAAATCCCTAGCAAGAGCAATGCATTCTGCTGCAACACACCGACAAAGGATTTTGGGAGATGGACTGAGGAGTGAGTCTTGTTAATACCTGCTTTTGTGGTGTCCCAGGAAG
>VYZS01042894.1:24759-37552 GCA_013400695.1 Neodrepanis coruscans | reverse complement strand
AGAGATTATTGGTACAGTTTTAATTGCACAGCATTTCTGGAGATGTGTGATGGTCTCCTGGTGTGGCTGCTTCAGAGGCAATTTCAGAAAGTGAACCTGGAGGATGTGCCTCACCATGGACTTCCCCCCAAACAATTCTGTGATGAGAGAGGAGTACTGAACTGAACTCCTGCACAGGAACATGTTTTGTTGTGATGGTGTCTGCATAGAGGGAGTTGATCTTTTGTGTTGAGGCCTTTCATACTGTTAGACCAGGTTAAATAAAATGTGGTTCTTAGTACTCCTTGAGTAAGCAAATAATATAAAATGTGGTAGGATACACCTAACTTACATTCTCAAACATTTTTGTATAATCAGCAAGGTTGTAAAGGCACTTGTAAATTTTTAGCAACACTTTGATAACTCTGTAGTCTCAGGTCCATTCCCAGGGTTAAATATAGCATAGCACAAGATTCTCAACGCTGACAGTAGTGGGACTACCAGCTGGAAGTGCTGTAAAAGGCTCTCGAAAGGTGGTAATCTGAGACCTCTTTTCATGGAAATAACATTCCATTTCTTCTTCCTTTTCTCTTCTGTGGTCTCTTCATAGTCTTGGAGGAAGGAGGACTGAGGAAAGATGTGTCAGTTTATTAAATCATATGGCATATATAAAGGATTAGTAGGGATCAGATGTCCACTGATCCCTTCCAGTACAAGACATAAGCCTGTGTGGTCAGATGGCAGATTGAAAACAAAATTTTACATGAGTCCAAGACACAACTGTGCAGATTCATTGTAGAGAGGTTTGTCAAGGATTAAATACTCTGAACTACAGAGAAAGTAGCCTATCACTGCATGCTTCTCTGTCCTTATGCTATTTCTCAGGCACCTAATGTTGGATGGTATCTGAGATGGGATCTTGTACTAGATAAACTTTGTCTTGGGCCCAACAAGGGTTCTTGGGTTGAGCAATTTTATTTTAATCTCTTTCTGGTGTTTTGTTTTAGAATATTCTATGATGGGAGTTGGGAAGTTTTGGTTATATGAGAGTGCTCTTACAGGAAGATCAGCTTCTGCAGTGATACAAATGTGTTGGGCTTTAGTTTTAAATTATGAATTATTGCAATTCCTTTCATCTATATTAAATATTTTATTATAAAAATAAGAGGAAAAAGTTTTTTCTAGTTGACCTTATGTTATGAATTCGAATTAGAGTTCCATTTTTTTAGAGGAGATAAGACCTTAAAGCCATTTAATTGCATTGGTTGCCATATTTCTTTTCCCTTTATTTCTAAATAATTTATCAGCTGAAGGTGCTCTGTGTGAGGGCCAAAGGCACCCTTTCTCAAGCCAATGAAAACAAACATCTATGATTGTTATTGCTTTAGATAACTGCCACAGAAAATAACAAATCCTGTGTGCATGGCAACTATTTTAGAGACATCTTAATAGAAAGTATATAGAAGGGTATACAAGATGGATGGGTGAACTGAGCAGAACCAAGCCTTCAGTCTTTGTACATGGGGTGTTTAGCTTACTGACAGTTGAGGCTGGAGCTATATTGTGAAAATCAGTTTGCAGGATTGAGACCCTAGCTAACAAGCTCCACAGAATTAAAATAATCGTGCTTCCTTTTGATATAATCAGATTAAAGAAAAATATGAAACTGTCTTTTAATGGCAACAAAAAATTCAATGTTTAAATGGAAAAAAAAAAGAAAAAGAAGAAAATAGCTGAAGGTAAAAAAAAAAAAAAAAGCAGAAGAAATCAATTTAGTAATCAGAAAAAAACCCCGCACAATTTAGCAAGCAGATGCTTTTTATTTTAATGTTAGCTTGAAAAGACTGATGCATATCTTTCAGATCTGTACTTGGTAATTTTTTCCATTATCATAGTCTCTGTCTCTTTAATCATGCAATGCAAACTTATTACTTGAGATTCAATGGCTTGTTTAAAAGGACGCTCAGTTTTATGGGCTTTTTGCAGTGGCTCATACAAAAACACAGAGTTTTTGAGAGATCTGTGGAACAGAAGGCCTACTTCTTTAGAGTAATGGATAGGTCGTTTTGCCCTCGTTTGTGCTAGAATGCTGCTGCCCCTCCGGTTCCTCTCTGCCCTCTCCCCTGCCTCGCCGTGGATCGTCTCCAGTTTCAATTTCAAGTGTCTGTGACAGCTATTTCAGGTAAGCACTGCCTTCCAGTGTACTACTGGCTCACTGCAGACAAAAACACAGGGGGAAAAAGAAAGATAAGGAAAAGGGCCAGATAGTTTAAAAGGAGTTTTACCATTACTTTTATGTGTAGTTACCTTGAGGGTTATTTGTAGTAGTAGCACATATAACATTTTTAGGACATGTTAAGTCATCAGCAATGTCTTTAAATTTTATCACACAACTTGATGTGGAAACCCTGTTCATGTGTTTTACATGCTTGTAAACTTCAAGTCATCTTGCTGCAAAAATACAGGGATATAGATAGGACAACAATCACATAAAAATCTGACAGAGTACCTCTAGTGAAGTCCTAAGGCCTTGCTGGGTACCATTTTACCTTCAGAGAAGTCTTACTGAATTTTTCTATTGGCAGGAGTGGCCAGGAGGTTTCAACATCTTTCTTGCAGGAAGATTTTGCAGAGGTGGAATCAGAGACATGACAGCAGTTAAATGTCATCAAGTTATTTTGTTTCTACTGAAGAATACTTAATTGAAACACTGATTTTCGAAGGGGTTTTTTTTGCCTGGCTCACAAACACTAAATTCCTATTTCTGCTTGGTTTAAGTAGGCAAAATAATGAGTGAATGTTTAGGGACAGAGGAAAGCAGCAGTTGGAACCACAGGAAGCTATCCAATTTCATCCTCAAAGCTTCTGGACTTTTATTTGATCTCTGTGAGGTTGGACCTTTCAGTCTCTGTTATTATGCCATATCTCATGAAAAATATTCCAAATTAAGTCGAAACAAGTCAAGTTTCCTTTACCTGCAGCACTAAAACCTAGAGATACATCATCCTGGACATTGCAGAATATACCCCTCTACTTTGTAAAACCTGCCTCCCAGCTAAGGGTGTTAGGAGGTGGCTCTGCAATCTCCGTGTCTCTGCTTTTTATTTAGCAGAGCCAGACATCCCACAATGTCTGCTTTGGTCCAAACAGTAGGGGAATCAAACTTAAAGGGTATGCAGTTAGGGCCTAGAAAATTATCTGGGTGAACACTAGCAATCTATCTCCCCATGTAAAAGCAAGATAATGATAGACTGAATAGTACATCCTTTCCACTCCACCAGCACCACCAAGTACTTAAATCAGTTGGGATCCTGATGTGCTGCTAAAGAGCTTAATCTGCCCAGTTCATGCTTTTTATTCATAACTTGCACCTTTATGCAGAGGTGATAATTTCCTAATAAATAGTGAGTTCCAGCACATTATACCTGTCAGAAAGTTGCAAATACCTAGAGACACAATTACATGAGAATGATTGTGTATTCTCCATTTTGGGAAAAAAATAGTGTGTGCCAGATTAATGAGGTTATGAGCAAGTGAGCAGAATAAACCAGTAAAATGTAATTAAGCCATTTAGCACTCCATAAAAACAGGAACACATAAAAAAGTAATGCAAACCATAGGGTGCAGTTACTTACCAACCCCAGTATGTCAGTAGGATTTAAAGGGCCACTCTTTTTTTTCACTTTCAAGGCAAAAATAGCTCAAAACACTTTGGCTTTTAAAGTTGTCCATCCATGTCTCATCCCCATTGTATGTTATGCTCTTCCCCCTACCTGTTTTCTAGCTTTAATGTCTTCAGCAGGAGGATGATTTTTTTTTAAAACCATTTTAGGTTTTTTCATCCTTTTCAGCTGCAGACACTCCTACTTCTTCAGCAGTTGTTACCATGTTCTCCCTTAGATAGCAGGAGATGTAAAATGATCAGAATGCAAACATACCAAGCAAAATTGTTGTTCTGTGATATACTTTGGTTTTTTGCTTCTGCATAAGTCGCTTCATTAGGAATGCCTGGACAACTGAGCCCTAACAGGAGCAGAGCTGCATGTAGAGACTGTGAGAGGGAGTTAATATGTGTTCATTTTAGGGCTGAAATAGAATCTCAGAAATAACCCACACCAGCTGCAGTTCAGCAATGATATTTTCATTGCAGAGAACAGACATTTCTCATAGTTGTTGTCTATCAAAGGTGGTGAAAGTAAATTTTCATTATGCATAAAGCCTTTCTAAATGCCACAATGTAAGAGGAAAGGGATCAAAGGGAGAGAGCTTAACATGCTTGCAGGGTCTGTTAGATTCCCTCTAGTGGCTGATCTTCCAGAATTTAATAAAATACTATTGCCAGGAGCTAATATAAATATAGTCCCTCATTTAGCTGAAGTGGTAGATGTTCAGATCATGAGGATGATACCTGTGGGGAATCACAGTAAGGCACAGGAAAAGAAGAGGTGGGAGGGGGGAACAAGTGTTAGCAGACTACCTTCAGAAAATGAACTCCTGGAAGAGACAGAGGATATGATATGCCAGCAGCAGCTTGATGAGACAGATCAATGGCTTGGGTCCTACAGAAGACTGAATGCAGTGATGGCCTGAGGATTTACATACATCATGATAACAAACAGATAAAGCAGTGAACCTCAGTAAACCCAGGAAATTATTTGGCAGGTTCTCACAGGGAGGAATACAAACAGAAAGAGGAGAGTTGAAGTTTCTGGGGGAGAAAACACAAAAAGCCAACCAGAAAACTTTATATCTTACTGTGAGTAAAATACAATGCTTGTAGTAAAACACCAGAGTGCAACACCAGGAGCTATTGAATGACATGAAAATCAAAGAGAAAATATAAGCAGAAACGAGGTGCCAGAGGCTAAGTATAAAATAATCTATGGCCATGCATAGACAAGATCAGAAAGACTAATGAAGAAATGGAATTACAACTGGTGGTGGACATAAGAAACAACACAGTATTTCTATAAATATAGTTCCTTTATGAGAGACAGAAGAAAATACAATCTCTTGCCTAATGGAGACAGGAACAGAAACATTCAGCTTTTTTCTTTTTTTTTATCTTAATAAATAATGAGATTGTAATTGCACCTCTGATACAATTAACAGCAGTTAATGAGAGGACCAGAACTCTGGCCAGATAGTTAAAGATCAGGTCAAATAACACTTAGATACAGTTAGTGTGCTGCAGTCATTAGATTGTCTGAAGTGTACCGTTGGAGTATTTAAGGAATTGAGATGAGATGTTGCTGGGTAGTGATTAACACTCTGAAAGGAAGGGTGAATTCCAGAAGACTGCAACAGGATGGATATAATTCTTCCTTTTTTTAAAAAGGGAATGAGGAATAGAGGAAAAAGGAAATTAGAGACTAACAAACAGATTTTCTATACCCTAAGAGAGTGTAAAGAGCTTTCCAACTGAGAGGTTGCAATGATAAGATACAGTCAGTGTGAGTTTATCAAGAATAAATCGTGTTGAAACAGGCTTCTGTTGAACAGCATTGCACCTCCAGTGAGTACTTAGAGGAGGCAAAGGATGTCATATAAAAGCCCATTCCCACATGCCATTCTTGTAGGCAGCCTAAGAAACTATGGCCCAGGTGAAATTGCCATCAGGGTCATGCACAACTGAAATCAATAACATGGTGTTCAAAAACGACCAGTGCGAAGTGCTGTATTTAGGACTGAGAACCAGTGCGCAAATGGGAACTGGGGACTAACAGGCTGCTCAGGTACGTGGCAGCAGTATCACTTGGAGCTTGTATCCTGCATTCTGGGGAATACGCTCTGAATGTGAGTCATCAAGGCAATACTGCTATCCTCACAGGAAGTTTGTGCTTTCTGTGAGGCTAGCTGTTTTTAAAGTCTTTTCACTCAGTTTTAAAGAAATGTATGGGTCAATAGGAGTTGAGTCAGGAAGAGGATAGCAAGGAGCATAGTTATCCACTGAAGTTTCAAATCGTTAGTTAAGGATATGTTCCAAATTCTAGATTATGCTGGACTTTTGAATATAAGGGTTCCCTTTTATTCACCTTCTTACTCATAGATTATTTTTAGACTATGGTGATTGAAAAGACCATTTCTTAATCAAATAGCCTGACCTTGTACTTACACAGACCTTTTCCTGAGTTAATTCCTCTTTTAGTTAACTAAAGAAACTCTTTCAGAGTAACCTGAAAGCTTTCTGCTAACGTTTCTAAATTGAGTCTGGCACAGATCTTTTTAAAATTGTTTCAGTAATTAGTAGCAATGTCAACTTCAATTCTACTCTGTTTCTGACTTTCACTTCTGGATATTGTTACATTATTATCGAAGTTTTCTTTCCTATTACATAAAGACTTAGATCAAGTTATCCCTTAACATCTTGATGAACTAAATACATTACTGTCCTGGAGTTTAAAGGCTTGCTTTACAATCCTGTAATGATTGTCTCTGGTTTTCTCTGAACCCTCTCCAATTTATCAACATCCTTGATGAATCATGAACACCATATTTCAGCATAAACTCCCAAACATGAAGCTCTAGTGCCAAATCCAGACTTAATATAATTCTCTTCTGCTCATCTTCAGACTAGTTGCCTACAGAAATCCTCCTGTTTATTTTCTCAGGGACTGTATTGGATATTTTGGATGCAACATCATGCTAGGCACTTAGGTACTTCATTATCCACTATCATTCCTAAATGCTTCTAAGAATCCCTGAAGGAAACTCCCCCTGTCCTATGTGTGTTCTACACTTTTTATTCTTGGATGTATTCCTTTACATGTAGCTGTGTTACAACACTAAGTGTTAATTCATTTGTCTAACCTAGCAGGTGATTTTCTGGTGCATCAGCCATTTCTGTGGTTTAGCACTTCTGCATCATTGATAGTAAAGATTATGATTTTTCACTGGTCCTCCAAAACATTAATAAAATTGCTGAACATATAAGGGCCAAAACCTAATCAATGTAGAGCTCTGATAAAAACTCAATCTTTCATTGATGATTCTCCGGTTTGAATCCATTGCTCTAAATTCTTGATCAAAATCCCACACCAGCTATCAAGTCATCTTCTCTAGATGCTGTAGGGTTTTTTTTTGGCTTACTGAGAGGGTGGATGTCAGTCTTCAAATTACAGTGCTCTGTGACTGAGTGAAGTCATGTTAAAGACTCGGGAGTCAATAGCAAAAGTTATCCCATACATGAGAAATTCTGTCTGTTGGGGGAGGGATCAATAATTACATTTTGGGTGCAGTGCAGTGGTATGTAGTTCATCTTTGACTAGTATCTGTGAAGATCAATATGAGATTTTAATGAATTTGTGTGGGTAGGTGTTTGCAACTCAATAGCAGTAAAATTATGATAGATATATTAATATTACTATATTGGCTTTCTAGAACATCCAGCAGAAGTTTGGTGGGTTTTCCTTTTGTTTTTGGCAGTTTCTTTGTTTGTTTGTTTTGTGTGGCTTTCTTGTTTTGTTTTTTTTTTAATTTACATTCACAACCCAGTTCTGGATCAGGGTATGAATTTTTCTGGTGTATTTTTTGTGCCTTTTTATCTGGTAGAACTTCAAGCATTATCCTCAAATAGCAAATTTATTTTAAAAAGGTGATCAAAAACGCACTAATTTTTATGTAGTTTAATGAAGAAATATTGTATTGGTTTGCTTGATCTCTTAGAACTTGAAAATTAAAATATTTTGTTACACTGAATTAGTTTACATGTCCTGATTTTTTATTATATATATAAAATATCACCATACACTGATCTAGCTGAACTCTGAAAAGGGGAGAATTGCTGATATTCTCACTTTGCAGACTGACCCATCTTTTACTGATATTTGAGGAGTTAAGGGCCACTAAATTAACATATATTTCTACTTTGAGTGTCAAAATGTAGACAATTACATTTGTGTTTGACTTCTGCATTTTGGAAAAGTGTTGAGCATTTTCAGTTTCTTCTGAGTACTTGGCAAGTACCTACAGAATAGCATGTTGTCATCCTATGACACTGATAAGGACAAGAAGGAAAGCATCAGCAGCATTCCTTTTTTTATTCCATCATATATAACATGCTTGTCAAACAAAATACAGCATGGTGAGGTAATGACTGCACTGAGTGAGCAAGTTTCCAAGCAGGAGGCAATAGCCCGCTGCTCTGTGACTGAAGCAGTTATACTGTTTCCAGGACCTGAGCCAGCAGCTCTCCATGGATCTGCTTGTGCTGTTCTGTGTGTGAGTAGCCAACCCGGGGGTCTGAAACCATCCCCGCACTGCGCCAGGCACTCACAGCCCACAGCCTTTGCAGATTTTTCATGGGCTGCTCATGCATTGTTCTGTCTCTCTGCTAAGCCAAGGCCCTTTGGGGCCCGGGGCAAGACGAGGGTACCTTTATCAGGTGCCATACGAGCAGGGACACGGGGGTTTGGTACCCCCTGCCTGGCAGCGGTCTGTGTGTATCTCCGGCCAGGCGCAAGCACATAATGGCACAGCTCGTGTTCCGGATGGAGGCGATGAGAGAGCATGCTGAGAAAAATAATTGAAAACGAAGCTGCATTTAAAAGTAATCAAATTACTCCTTGGGATTAAATTTTTAGAGCCAAATTTTAGCCCTCCTTATTCTACAGAGATGCCTTGCCAGGACTGCATAGCTTGGCCCAGCTCCATGCCTGGGGAGAGTTTACTACTTTCCTGAGTAAATAGGACATATGAAGCCAGATTCTCATTGTTTTTATGCCTAAGTAAATGCACTGCTTTTTCAATTGAGCCCTCCCTGATTTATACCTATATCCATGAAAGAAAACAGAAAAAGAATGGCTTCACAGCTGCTAAACCCTTGCTGCTGTCACTGACTGCTCCCAGAGTGCTTAGGCAAGGCACTGGTAATGAAAGGGCATGATTACTTGGGGTCTGATTACTTCTTCAGGGATCCTGGACCTGCTCTGTCAGCTATAACGTGACCATTGGGATGGAGAGCGTAATTCCACCTTGGCATCTAAGAAATGTAAAATTCCATTGTTCAAGGACTCCACCCTTAAGAGCTCTGGGGAATTTATCTTAAGCTGTTTGCCTTACTGCCTTTTGACATTTTATGAATGAGAGCAGTTACTGAAACACAAAAGTAGGAGGAAGCTTTATAGTTCTTATACAGGAGAAGCAAAAAGAAGATGTTCAGAGGTCATACATGTCTCTGGTCTTCCAGACCACTGCAATTCGTAAGAGTCTTGTCATGGAGCTGCCGGGTTTTGATATTGAGAAAAATTAAATTTGTCACTGAGTTGTACTGCTTAGGAGGAAAATCCAAAAGGAGCAAAATGCTGTGGGAACCAGCAATGAATACATTTTTTTGTGGCTTATCTCCCTAACAGGCACCTCACTGACTCTGGACTCTTTCTTCTCACTCTGGGGTGTGCACACATGTCTGCAACATGCACAGGTATGTAGGAGTGGTACCTTTCTCCTTTGGGCAAGGAGGCTGATTTCCAGCTGACACCCCCAACACTTGCATGAGGAAGTGCTTTGCTCATACTCAGTGCACCATATGCACCCACACTACAGCTTTTGAGCAAGAGCTAATAACACGATATAGGCTATTGCAATGAGGTCTCTCAGCATGTGAGGTTAACTGTCTTACACAGTCTTGGGGAGTTGCTCTTACAAGAAAGTGTGCTTTATGTGTATATATGTATATGTAACATACATACACACACACACACACACACACACGTATGTATAGGTATATTTCTGTGAACGTTTAAGATGAGCTTAAATTAATAGTTTGAGTTAAGCAAAGAGAAAAATCTTGTTGGGGACCATATGGATATATATACACACTCACATATATGTATTTACATATACCATAGCTAACTGTGCCAAACACAGCAGACTAAACTCTGTTGCACTTGGGTGTTGCATTGTAACGTGTATCTGCCTTGCCTGTTTCTCACTCTGAGCCCATCATCATGTTATTTTAAGACCTTTGTGTCATATATCTTTCACTGTGCTCTGACAGTATCTAGGCACTACAGAGTCAGTTAAGAATGGACCGACACTTTGAAGACTCTCCCTTGCTGTTAGTTTAGTACTGTTTTATGTGAAAAATATCTTCAGAATGGCTGTTTCTTTCACAGATAACTGACCTGTCTACCCTTACAAGTGACAGCTCCATCCCTTCCACTTCAGAGAACAGAAGATATCATTAAAATGTTGACATTCACCGAACATTTGTTAAATTTATCATAGTATCTTGTGTTCTCCATCTAGGAATACCAGAAAAAGAAAACAATAAATGTAAATACCAAGATCTGATATATGTCAAGATTTTAATGGAACCCAGAGTGTCAAAACTCTCAGAACCAACCATTTGCTCAAGAAAAATATCCTCACTTCTTTACTATTCTCGTTCTTGAAAATTGGTAGACAGGTCTTACTAAAATGAGATTTGTAGTGCCCCAAGGTGAGAGTCATCACATCTGTGGTCTCATTAGAGGACTTCTCTTTCTCCTCAAATGCATCCATCAAAAGTGGTAGAAAAGAATTAATGTAATGAAATTGGATATGCTGGCTTCTTTGGAAACTTGGTTCAATATTCACTGAAATCAGTGGAATTATATAATTGGGACCCTGGGCTCGTTTTTGGTTTTGCAGCCCAGGTTTGTAAGTGACAGGGCTAAACTCTTTTTTCAAGTTGTTTCTAATTTAAAGTAATAACATGTCTCTTTCAGATTGCACTAAATCCATGGGTGATTTGTGACTAAATGTAAGCATTTAGGGGCATAAGAATATCAAAGTTGCACAATCAGATCAGACCCATTCAGATTCAAAAAATGGCCACATGAATGAAAAGACATTACAGGAAATTATGTACTAGAAGGGTACAACCATAGAGTAATTTTCTTTCAGATAGAAAGAGCCCTTTACTTTAAATATACATGTTTATTTCCTTCTACACTGTGTTGCTCTTCTAGTATAACCATGGAAGGTCTTATTGTCTGCAAATAAATAAAGTACCTGATGCCCGATTCTGGCCTTTTCCCAAAAGCGGATACAAAGCAGATACAGGGCTCAGCCTCTCTCTCATTAGTCTGATGCCAAAATTTCCTTTATGTCTTCTGCCATTGGAAGAATTTTTTCTTTTGAGAGTTAATTCAAAAAATATGTCACAAAGTCAACCAAAAGGATTTGTGAAACCCTTGTTTAATTTGTTAAATTATATCAGATAGAAATGAGGAAAATCTACAAAAATATGGAAAATTAGAACTCCAGTATTTCTACTGTCATTTTCAAAATTGTCTTACTGCATCTTCATCAACTACCTTATTTTTTACACTGTTAAAAATAATCAAAAAACTGCTTTATTCTTACTTAACTGAAATATGCTCAATAAATCTCTAACACTTTCTTTTGTGTTGATGCTGTATTTCTGGTCTATCCAAATTTTCCTTTATACCAGCTTTTTTTTTGGCTAATAAAGGAAAAATATCAACCATTCAAGTATGCCTTTCGTCTTTAGTTGTAAAGGACTGAGATTGAGACTGCAATATCCAAACTGCCAAAAATACTGTTGTTGATCTCTAATTAAGTAGTCCCTTTTTCAAAAATCATCCATTCATCGACAAAAGAAAAACTCATCACTTAAAGGGCCAGTAGTCATTAAATATAAATGAAAAGATAACAGTAAGGCTATGTTCTCTTAGCATGCATCATATCCCACAGTGATTTTTTACTTATAAAACATTGACCTGATTGCATACTGTTTTGCTCTGTATCACTCACAAGGACTACTCTTGGGTAATGAAGTGTAATTAAGAGGAATCGTATCTATCTCTTCATTTGAAGCCAATGATTTCCTTTCCCATTAGTTACACTCTGGAAACACAATCCTTTACAGACGTAATCTTTACTATTGATTTAATTGACTCAGCTGTCTTCAGATGCTAGAACCGGGTACCGATGCCTATATTATTTAGGTGCTTCTGCTTGGTTCAGAAGTTAAATATAAACACTATCCCTTACCAATCAGCACAGTGTTAAGCAGCCATTCTCACTTTCCAGCCTTCGAAGAACACACAGGTATGTGCTTTTTTCTTATCTTTTTTTTTTTTTCTTTTTTTTCCCCCTGGGAAGTTTCTTTGAATTTGCCAAATCAGGCAATTTCCTTTACATTTTCTTTTCTTTCTTGCATTTAACTACCATGAAGTTAATGATATATTAGCAAGAGTTGGGATATGTAATACCTATTTTCTAACTACTGAAAGTTCATTTTTTAACTACTGAAAATCTGCACTGCTAGTCTGTGATGTTGAGGTGAAGAGCATAGAAACTGAAGGATGGTTGGTGCTCCCTCAGAACTGTAGCAACTTACATAGATGTGCTATTCGTTATGGCTGATGTCTCACTGAGGGTAATAGTGGCATCCTTTACATCTCACTGGAAATTCACAGTCATTTACTGAGAAATTCTGAAGACTGAGAATGATGTACAGGTAAAACTCAATATAGATGTGCTAACATAGAGAATAACCTAAATTTTTTAAAACATGAGCTTATGAAATTGGACATTCTGTGATTTCATAAAATTATAGAACAGCTTGGGTAGGCAGGAACCTTAAAGATAACCCAGTTCCAACCCCTCTGCCATAGGCAGGGACAACTTCCACTAGACCAGGTGTAGTTAAATATATATATATATGTCGTGGGGTGAAAGCGAAAGTGAAATAAAATGTGCCTTTTTGTTTCCTACCGTGGGGGGTCCGGCGGGCCGGGGGGCCTGCCCGGGGGGGGTGCTGGTGGTGCGGGGCTGCAGGCGGTGCCCGTGTCGTTTTGGTGGC
>VYZS01042892.1:0-20196 GCA_013400695.1 Neodrepanis coruscans | reverse complement strand
TTGGCTGATTAGTGTTCAGGCCCAGCATGGCCGCCGGCCCCCGTGCGGCTGCCGGCCCCCCGCGCAGCTGCCAGTCCCCGCGCAGCTGCCAGCCCCCCATGTGGCCGCTGGGAAAAAAGACCAGTTTTAGTTTCACCCCACGACACTACTTTTGACAGATATCTGAACTTTATAATATCCTGCAAGTCTATACGTATGCCTTCACTGGTAGAAAAAGAATGTCTGTATTGAAATACAGACCAGATACTGTTTCTCATCTGGTTACAGTACACTGATTCAGTTATATGTAAGTTTTTGTAATTAAAGCTTTTGGCAAGAGATACCCCACACCATAGGTAGTGTTTATATGGGTTTTCTTATTTTATTAACTTTATTCTTCATATGCTTAATGAGGGGTAAAACTTCTCAGTTCTTCCTTTATCAGCTAGCTCACTGAATCATTCAGGCTAACCTGTACTGATTGATTTTGTAGTTGTGGCAGAATGAACATTTTTATTTGTCCATCTACCAAGTTCTGTCTCTTTTACTCCTGCAGAATTACTATGTGACCTTTGACTGTACGAGAGTTTATGTGTAATGCTGGTATTGAGACACTGTGCTCTCAGCTGCAAATGTATTATCACAGTCTTCAAGCTTTTCTGAAGGTTGAAATATCACACAATGCATAATACTCCTCAGAAAAACAGAAGAGCCTTTGTGAAGTATTTACACTTGGGCTCTTCTTTCCCTAGTCTGCAGAAGTTAAAGAGATTCATTGAGTCATACCAATTCCTCCAGGGAATGATAATAATCAAAATTCCTTTTTCTGTACCAGAGACCACATAAAGTCATCAGACATTACTCTGATGCAGTGTCATCAAATCAGATTCCTCCGACACTAGTTTTCTTTCAATCATCAACTTAAATATATAAAAACCCATACAATCTAGTAGAAATTTAAAATAGTATTAGTTTCTCTTTGGTGATCAAAACAGTACTAATGTCTTTTTAAAGCATAAGTGTTTCTGTGCTTCAGTTTTGTTAGAGATTTTTCAGTTTTACTTCAGAGCTTCCCAGCCTGCCACATTCCCTCAACTACGATTTTGCTTTCTAACACTGGAAGGCTGTTTCAACTTCTAGGAGAGGTATCTCCTGTCTATATTTGCTACTCTTAACGTTCTACTTCACTATCATATAATTCTCTGTATTAAATATTTCACTTAACAAACTTCA
The DNA here is from genome assembly GCA_013400695.1 of Neodrepanis coruscans. Classification (NCBI taxonomy): domain Eukaryota; kingdom Metazoa; phylum Chordata; class Aves; order Passeriformes; family Philepittidae; genus Neodrepanis; species Neodrepanis coruscans. Next base: position 18,984 of record VYZS01042892.1, on the reverse strand, counting down.
TTAAAAAATGCAATGAAAGAGTAAAGGCCTTTTTAAGTTGAAGCCAGTTGTACTTTTTTATTGAAACTGAAAAGTTGAAAACGTTAACCACAGGTGGAAGTACAATGACAATCAGCATATCATATGGAAACACTTTTAAAACATTTTAGGTAAATAACATTATGTGTCATTTAAATGGTTACTTGTACCTGGAGGAAAATAACTAAAGTAGTAGTCATTCTGTTTTTAGTTTTAAAATAAAGCAGAAAATTAATAAGGCAGCTATGAAGAAAACAAATATTTTGAATCCATTACAGTTTCAAACCAAACACTTCCCTTTTTCAGTGTCAGAAGAGATACTTTTGCAATTGCAACAGAAAGGAGTAAATAGCCAAATTTGTTTTTCCTGCAACTTTTGGAAAAAAAACTATATAGATGCTCACTAGTCACAGATATTGCAGGCAGAAATAGCACATGACCCATCAGGCTACTTAATACAGAACATGATTGCTGTTCACTTGTCTAATAACTCAGTGTAGTTATCTCCTCTTTGAGTATAAATAGAGCATTAAATCACTTTTATTTTTATGAGAATCACATCAGAATACTAACAGTAGTATTCTGTTTGGCTCCAAGTCTTTTGATATCTGATTTGTCCAAAGCTTCTTCAATTCATTGTTTAGAAACTGATTACTAACTGAATTTTTTAACTTTTTGTCTTTGCTTATATCATACTTCTTCCTCAACAAATAATTTGTTCATTACTACTTCCAGTGCCTCTTGCCACTTAGGAGGTATGGGGTTTATGTTGCTCTAATGTAAAGCAACAATTATCGCTCCCGGTCTCTCAATTTGTCATATTGTCATATGTCATATTGTCATATTCAAATTGTTATAAAGACTTATCCACCACAATGTACAGTAATGGCTCAAATTGTTTTTATTGTGTTCTACACTTTCTCAATATTTCAAGAAAGGACATTATAAATCAAAGTTTTGCATAGAGATTTTGTTGTTTGGTTTGCCTTTTTCTTTTTTTCAGCCACATATCTTTACTAATTTTTCTAAAATAAGTAAATAGACAACATATTCCCAGGTATTAGTGTGTATTTTTCTGACTTCATCTAGAAAAATCACTGTGTTAGAAACACTTCCTGAGAAGCAGGTGAATTCTTTGTAGCAACACCAGTCCTACCACAAATACCAAATAAAGCCTGCATCACTTTGCAAAAGATTTGGGTATGGTGAATAAATTCAGATCTTACATTGTTTTTAAAGATTGTTATTGAATGGGTGAGACAGGATGAAGTGTTTGAACAAGTAAGAATTTGTTTTTTTCATGAAGAGTCCTCATTTGTACTAATAAATTACACTTGAGAGGTGCCAGTTTTTGTAAGACCTTTTCTTATTCCAGAGTGGCTTCTAATTAATTTTTAATTATTAATTATCATTCTGAAGGGATTCTAATACATAATCTTGTGGAAACCATGGTAATTGTGTGATGATTATGGTAATTAGGATTGTGATCTTTAATGTCCCTTCCAACCCATGCCATTCTGTGACTCTATGTCAACATTAAAAGATTTCAGAATGGGAATTGCAGGAGTGTATTCATTGATTACAGGCCATCCAACTTCAGAATTACTTTAATACCTCAAGAAAATTTTTGGGTTTGTGAATATTTGTTATTTCTCATTTATGACGGTCAGTTATCACTGGTGGTCATTTTTGGCCAACCTGTGACATAAGGGAATATATATTTCTGAAAGAAGATAGCTAATTTGCAATAAAAAAACTTGAATGAAGTACCCTTATTTCCTGTTCAGGAACTCAGCTTGCCACTCATAATCTAATCAAATTTATACAATGATGTCTCTTAGTTTATTTTGCTCTAGTATTTAATTTTACATAATTTGCAGACTTTAAAGATTTTCAAGTTGGTTTTCTAGGTGCTTTGTATTATGATAGTGCAAATTTTTAAATCTTAGCTTACCACTATCCTTCTTTCACATCTTTATCCTCAAAAAACTTTATTAATTTCTTTGCTTCTTGTGAGCACCTTTTATAATCCATGTTTAGCTCATTTACCTCATGTCTTACATTATGTGGCCCCCTGCTGTCTTGTAATACTGCAAGATACATAAGGTAATCACTACAAAATGTGCAGTAACCGTTATTAGCAATCAGGAGAGAATCAGTGCATGTATTTTTGCTTTGAGATGTCTAAATTTTTTTTCTTTAGTTTGTTTTGTGAAGGAACTTGCTTGAAACATTTATACATGTATTAACTCACCTGCCAAGGCTAGGCATGAGATGATGAATAATCAAGCCTAAATAATGAAAATGGCTTTCAGTGGCTAAGAGGAGTTGAGAAGGTCAGATAGGCAGAAAACCAGTTCTAGAGATTTCATCATAAGTGTAGGTGTCCTCTCTGGTGTTAATTAGAACTAGTATTTTGGTTTTCTGTTTCACTGTGGCTTGTGTTACTCATCAGAGTAACTTGACTGATACTCTCACTGGCCTTTGCTGCGGTAGTAAATGTTCAGTTGTGTCAGATGCTGAGGTAAGTCATTTCATCGTCTATGCCTGCAAAGTGGTGTGTTAGCTAAGGATGATACTTAGCCAAACATTAGCGGCTTCATTACCTCCTTACAGGGATTAACTTTATGTTACGTTGGAAAGGTTTTGCATTTTTCCATTGTATTTTATAGCCAATGGTAAAATCAGAAAACTGATTTTTAAACACAGTGCTGCTCTGAAATTTTTTCAGTCCATAAGAACGACATTACTGTTAGCACATCACTGGCCTTCTTTTTTTTCTGTACTGAGGAGGTGCATTTACCCTTTTTAAGTACATTTACCTGCTGCTTCAAATTTACTGAATTAGATCACCATGTTAAGTAAAGCAGTTCAATAATAAACTTTTATAAATAGTTCAACCTATTTTCTGCAGGCATGAAGAGGAGTTACAAATGACACTAGACCTTGAACACTAATAACCTGTAGCTAATGAGAACAAATTACAAGTTAAACAGATATTCTTAGTAATATGCATAAAATTGACAAAAGCAATAAAAAATGGAATGTTAAACTCATAGTTTAGTACTAAATTGCACCCAGGGAGTTAAAAAAAGATATATCCATATAGATAATAGATTTTTGTGTTTATGAACAGTGGGATAGTAGGAAAAGCAGAAAAAGACAGAAAATGAGTATCCTGAAAGTAATTATAACCAAATGTGATGGTTTGGATTTCCACCCCCCATCCCCTCTCCCCCCGATTCAGAAGCCCAAAGGAAAACAAGATATAGAGAGAACAGGAGACGGGCTAAAGGTGATCCATACTCAGAGTCATCAGGTGGTAGATCCAGGAGCAGTATTTTCTCAGGCAGTATTACTGACCATGTATCTCCAAAGAAGTCTGAAGCTTGAAAAATGAGAAAGTTAAAATAATGATCCCTTAAATCTGATTACAGTGATGTTGTCCAGGTATGGTAATTCCTGCAGAACTCTGTTGAAATTCTGGATTAATCTAAAGAGCTTACAGAATCCCTGGTAGTATTTAGAATAGGATTTTCGTCTTTGTGCTCTGTTTTTTGCTATGTATTTCTTCTGGCTGTATCCGATACATTCGGAGAAAACCTATTGTGCCTTACACACCACCTCTCCAAAACAAAGACATAAGGAAAGAGAAAACTGTAAAACTATGGGGATGATCTACAGATTACTATCATGATCTTAATTACATTTTTGTAGCTTTGAATTTGAGCATATTCTTGTGAATGTTGATTTGAAATACAAAGGATCTGGGAGCTACATGCAGTTTACAAATGGTTGCTAGGTCTTCAGTAAGAGGCTCACTAGAAATGAAAGTGCTAACAGTGAATCTTTAGAAAGTTGGTGCTTGGCCTTCTGAAATTGCGATGGAATGTGTGGCTAAATAATCTAAAAAAATATCATTGAGCCTCTGCTCCAAATGCAAATGAAATTGGAGAAAAAAAGCACCTCTATACATTAAGGTTCAAAGATCACTGCTATGTCATTTTCAGAGGTTGAAGTTTTTTTTATGAGCTAAACTTTAAACACAAAAGAGGAATTTTGCTCACTACTCAATAGCAGTTTATTTGATCTCTGACTGCCCTTGAGTTCTTTAAGACTTCAGTCCCTGAGAAATTCAGTTGCCTACTTTCTGTGAAATTTATAATTTCTTTGGTAACAGTGCCATATAGTTGTAAGCATATGCTGGAAAACAACCTGTAGGGAAATAAACATTCACTAAAAAAGACTACTGGGTTGTACCTGGTTGTGAATGAAATAATTCATTATCTCATATTCCTGCAAATAACTGCTGTTTAAAAAATTAATATTTAGATCTGCATCAGAGAACAGTAAGATTTTTTTTGTATAAAATTGCTCTCTTGGGTTAGTAGATGAGAACACTGCTAGCCTGTTAGCAAATGAAGTGGCACAAGAATGGCCTGTAATTTAGAAAATTCTTGAAAATAAAAGATAGTTTGTTCAAGAATGAGTAAAGCTTTTTTTCCATTCTAACACAGTACAATACCTTTGCATATTAACTCTGTTGGCTGTAAACTAAACTTACTTTAGATCACCACATTTAATACTTGTGGCATTAATTTTTTTCTTTTTTCCTACTCTTTTCTGAATCCCACTTCCCAATATTCACTGATACAGTCACCAACTAGTAAGTGGTTTCCACTGTTATATGTTTCATCTAATCCATTCATTGTATCACAGTATCGCAGTGGTTGGAAGAGACCTTTGAGATCATCAAGTCCAACTTATAACCCAACATCAACCCATCATCTAAATCATGATACTAAGTGCCTAATCCAGTCTTCTCTTAAACACCTCCAGGGACAGTTTCACCAGGAGTTTACTATGGGAGTTGGTATCAAAGGCTTTGCTAAAATCCAGGTACACTACATCAACAGATTTTCCCTCATCAATCAGATGAGTTACCTCATAAAAGGATCATAAAAGGAAATTAAATTGGTCAGGCAGGACCTTCCCCTCCTGAATCCATGTTGACTAGATCCTATTACCCTGTAGGTGCAGTGTAATTGCCCTTAAGATGATTCATTCCATAATTTTTCCTGGTACTGAGGTCAGGCTGGTCAGACCTCCAGGTCTATAATTCCCTGGATCCTCCTTCCGACCCTTCTTATAGATGGGGGCCACATTAGTCAACTTCCAATCATCTGGGACCTCAGTAAGCCAAGAGTGTTGAAAAATGACTGAATGAGGCTTAGCAAGCACATCTGCTAGCTGTCTCAGCACCCTTGGATGGATCCCATCAGGTCCCACAGACTTATGACGATCTGGGTGGGTCAGTAGATCCCTAACATCTTCCTCCTGGATCACAGGGGGGCTATGCTGTTCTCTGCCTGTATCTACCAGTTTAAGAGACCACTTCCCCTGATGGAGCTTGTATTCCATATTTGTAAAGTGTCTGCCTTTTGTCAGTATAGAAACACAAATTTTACTTATATATAGAAGGTTCCAACCTGTGTGATCACTAAAAAAATCCCTAAGAAATGTAATTTTTTTTTATGCCATCTATTATAATATCATGCTGGCTTTGTTTTCATATAGGCAGAAGAAAAATAATTTGGCTGTCAACTGGATAAACATTTTTATTATTATTTTAATCAGTATTTCACACAAATTCTTTTTTTTTTTCTTTTTCCATTCTATACTCTTTGCTAGTGATAAGTCTCATGGGTTTTGTTTGTGTACAGAACTTAATACAGCCTTAGTTTGGACTGCAAGCTGTTTTCTGCTTGGCTTATTAGCTGTTTTTGATATCTGAACCTAATCTGTGGTTGTATTAGCCATGTATTGTATTTTGTATTGTCTTTAACTTTATTTGTAATTGACTTTAGTCTTGGAGACAACATTACCTTGCAACTACATAAAAGTCAGAACCTAATTCAACTCCATGAATATGGAAAGAAACTGTGCTTAAAGGTGGTGTTAAACTGACCATTACAATAGTTCTGGTTGAGCCTCTGTGAACTTTGCTGCAATTGTTTCTATGTGGAAAGAGAGAAGAAAATCCAGTACTTCACTTCACTCCAGTACTGTGGAGGGGTTGATATGCTTTCTTGATTACTTGAGAGTGGTAGGTAGTACAGAAGTGAATATAGTGATAAATGCAGAGAATCATTGCAGAGTTTGTTTTGCCTTTCACTGTGCAATTCAGAGAACAAAAACGAAAGGAGATCAAGGATATCTAATAAAAGAAGTGGTTAGATCAAGGAAAAATAAATAAAAGTGAGGTTTTCTGAGGTTGATAGCTGTCTGAGAGATGATTATTATCATCCTTCCTTGAGGTATAGTCCAGGTGGATCCACATCATTCTAAACATGAATCTAGACAGATGTGCCTATTTGAGAGGGACTCTGATGAGTAGGTAGATGTTGGTATTTTCTGAAGGCCAAAATTGCTTGACAATATTTCCTTGACTTTTCCTTCCTCTCTAGTATTCCTTGAGATAAGAGTGTGCTTAAAGCAACTGAAACTGGTGGAGGAGGCACTCCACTTGCATACTTGAAATGTGCATTCTATAGAAACTTCAGTCTGGCATTTGGAGAGCGCATAGTACTTTCTTGTATGATGCTTCTGAAAGAAATAGGAGGGCTACTCTGTTGTGAAGTCAGTAACAGCAAAATAGAATTACTCCTGAATATTGTAGGACTTGCACAGAGTAATAGTTTTCATCTCTCTGCAACCCTTCAGATCAACTTCTGACACCTTCAGATCCAACTTTGAAGTTCCAAAATGAGAGAGATGAGGAGGAAATGTGTGGCTGTTCTAGGTATCACACTGTGAATGTTACTGTGTTTTGGAGACCTAGTTTCAGCAGACTGGATCTTTCTCTTTAACTCCTTTCTTTTGAGTTCTCATTTTTGTGACATTGTCTTGTCCCTTGTAATTCATCTCCTCTCTTTAATTATTCACCCTTCATTAATACATATTTCTATGACCAGAAAGAGTGAGATGAGGGAATTGATTGGCATGGCACCCCTGAGGCATTTAAACCAGTCTGTTGCCTCCAGACTGGCAACCTGTCATAATTTTAATGTTTCATGCATGGAGAACATAATAGTACTGTAAAAACAACACCAAAGTTCATCTGTTGGCAGAAGTACAGCTTTGCTGAGGACTCTGTAAAGATCAAGTGTAAAACTGACACAAAAATGTTACATTTAAATTCATTATTCAATTAAATTCATTATTTCCTGGGAACAATGAGAAAGCAGAACTTCTGGGGAAGGAAGATTATTCAAGAAATGTACAGAAAATATAAATATTTTTCTTGTCTTGGTAGATGAAGATTATATTAAATGAGATCTGTAAAGTTTAATTCAGCTAGATGATACTAAGAGGCCCTACATCTAAATACTGTAATTGAAGATCAGTATGTACCTTGGGAATATAAGGTTACTTATTATTAGGTGCATATTTAATCATTGGTAAGAAATGTAGCATGACCAAGAGGGATGAGCCTACAGGGCTCATTTATTTTTTTCTCAGTATATGATAATCAGCAACAATTCTCGTCGGGGTGAAGTGTAAGGGTTTGAGCCTTACATAGCTGCAATAGGGCAGAATGCTACATAGCCTTCAATTGACCTCTGTGTTCAGTAGTCCACACCTGTTGCAGCACTGGGGCCATCACTAACACTGTACACATTCAGAGAATAACCCTTAGAACAAGAAAAGAATATGTAACATGTTTGTAAATGTAGTTGCAGTGGTTATAGTGCTGATACCTACTGAACCCTGAAAGCCTAATCTGCTGTCAAAAGAAGAAACACCAGGGTGAGTCATCCAGCCTGTTTTCAGCATCTGCTTTAGAGGGTTTTCCCTGAAGTTTCTGTTTCTATCCCTGTATAAAGGCAGTGGGAATAGCTGGCTTATTTTGCTCAGCTCCAGATGGACTGCACCCACAGCAATTCAAATACGATTCCTCGCACCAGAAAGTATTCTAGGGTCATAGAATATAGAATAAGTTTTATTAGAGACTTGGTAACAGAAAAATTTTTGTGGACTCCTGGACCGATAAAAATAAATAAAATTTGTTTTGTGAGGTTTAGAGACATTATCTAGATTTATTGTTATCCCACCCAAATATATACTGCAGATCATCTGACTCTATCTGAACTTTGCCAAGAGCTTGACAATTCACAGGTTTCTGCTACAATGAGAGCATCAAGGTGTTCAAATATCAAGAGATATCACTGATGTCCAGAGAAAACAGTACTGAGGACCAGATATAGTAAGCATACAAAAAGGATACTCTGTTAGGGGTACTTGGTCCCTCAGCTCTCAAACCGATTTTTACCATTTTTATAAGATTAAGAGCAAATAATGTATCCTTGGTATTTATGTCTATTCTTGTATATATTCTTGATGTATCTCTTACTGTTTATATTTTTTATCACCTTTTCTTTAAACATTTTCTGAGTATGCAAAACAGCAATCTTGCTCTCTTGGCTTTAGTGGAAACACATGTAACTAGAGCCATCATAAAATTTTCTAGCTCTTTTTCCTTCATCCATTAAGACCTGCTGCTCTCATCATCGACCCTATGATACTTTGTCACTTCTTTGATAGTCTCTGGCACACAATTGAGTATAGGAGTCAACACAACTTATGGTAGTTGAAGTACAGTGCATAGAGGGGATTTTCACTTTTTCTATGTTTAAATAGCCCTGCAATCTTTAAAATATAAAGTTTTTTTTGAAGTTACTCTTGGTATCTTAAAGACTTTCCAATGCTTTTATGCCTATGAATAAAAATACAATAATTCTTACCACACCTGCACTGTCCAGATAGACTGAAGGTAATAACTATTGCTGAAAAGTCTGTTTAAATTTGCAAACTCATTTGTGCCATGTACAATAATGGACATTGAGTGCTCTTTGGAGCAAGCAACCAGTGATTTTTCTCTTGACATTAAAACCAGAAATCATTATTATTACAAGTGATATTAAATGAGCAGATTTACATTACACTAATGCAAGATGGTTTGTGCATGGAAATAAAAATTCATCTAAGACAACTGTGAGCTGGTAAGTGGGCTTGACCATACATTTAAAGTACTGCTTCATTAATTTTTTTCTTAATTACACAGTGAGCAATGCTGTCACTGTAGAACATAAAAATCTTACCAAATCTCACAACACACTTAGGGGACTTACGGAAGCTTATTGAATTTTGTAAATTCACAAATAAATGAACAGACATAAAGAAAAGTCAAAGTTACTACACCATAGTGTTTCTTTACTACAAAAATTATAATTTTAATACAACTTATTTTTAGTATATAATATGCACTATAATATTATTTTATTCTACTGCTAATAAATGTTGGTAAGCTATTGTCAAGATAATGAAATCTTACTAATGAGACCTCACTCTTGCATATGCTGTCTCTGAGGACAAAAGAGGCTAGTCTATAGACAGATGCTGGTGATAAGGTTTTCATATTTTCAAGACACAAGTTAAGAGGTACTTCATACTAGTTCAGATTTTGGCTTTGATTACTTTCATACTTTCATGATGACAGAGTCATACAGATAAATCAGGAATGGAATGTATGCCCTCCTTTTTTTAAGGAAGTGGATATAAAGGAAGAAGTTTGTAATGAGTAGAAAGGGAGGACAACTACAACTTCAAGCTACAGTGTGGTTGAGTAGAAAAGTCAGGAAACTTTTATTTAAAATCTGAACATGACATCTTTCCACTGACGTGAAAACATGATATTAAGAGATGTTTAGGGATGAAACACGTTATTCACACCCTAAAGCCTAAGTAGGGCTTTAAAATGGTAAAGGTCTATGCTCAGCCTATGATAAGGAATCATGGTATCCCTGCTTAGCACTATGTGAAGATACAGTACAAATACCACTGAATATTTTAGTACCTTAATAACTAAGCTGAAACCACTGCTGACTAATATGGGAAATGCTGTTTATCAGCTGGGTCAGCTAAGTCACTTAATGCTTCTCCCATTAGAAAGGATTTTTGTGACCTTTTCTTTGAACAGTATTAATCCATGCAGTATTTGGAAAAAGCCTTTGCTATTAGACAGAGGAAATCCATTCAGTGTGGGGAGGCGCCTTTGAAAGAGCACATTTTCTGCTATCTTCTGCAAAGCAGCAGATGATGCTGCATCTGGTAGAGCTGTAAGACAGAAGGGAGAGAAAGCACTCACTCTCTCCTGCCTTGCAATTCACTGAAATTAATCCAATAAATGCAGCAGTAGTATAACTGTGCTAAAATAGAAATTTAGACTTTTCAAGTCTGCTTTAGAGGAAAAAAACCCCCGGATGTGCAAATAGCCGATTAGATCTAAACATTTCCAATCTAAACAATGTTTAGATTGGAAAGTGAAACACTGGAATACTAAGAAAAAACCAAATTTATGGAGATTATTTATGTATTCATATGTTGATTTTAATATGATCATATTGCCTGCCCTACATTAGGATACCGGTTTTACTTATTACAGCTTCCTTTAATTTTTGAACTCAGCAAATTCCATGTTTTGCTACATTTGTAGAATTATGCTACTGAATATTTTTCTGGTATCTGGCAAACCTTGAGCCTAATTTGAGGCTGAAAACCTACCCAAACAAATATATACACCAGCACTATATGTAACGTATGATTGCAGTGATGTAGCTAGTTTATCTTCCTGTCTATGTTTTTAAAAGTAAAGCACTGTGTTTAATGACAATATCAAGAAGACCTCAAAGATTTTAGCAAGAAAACAATTTAAAATAGGCTGCAGTGTCTAGAGCATTTGTCTGGAATATACTAATTTGTGTGCGAAACAATAGAAAAAATAAATAATTACTCACTGGGGAGCCAATTCTCAAAATCTATATATCATTATAGAAGTCTTGTTGGTTTTTTTATAAAATGACATTTATATTTCATGCAAAGAATGCATCATGATATTATAAGGTTGTTTTGTTGTTTTTTTTTCTAATGCTTTAAATTTCTTAGGAACTTGCAGAAGTAATAGCTACTCATTTAAACAAAATGAAAAGAAGTCATTAAAATGGCAACAGCAGGAAATGAAAGACAGGGGGCATTCTAGAAAAACTTATCTGCACTTCTGGGAACCTGTAGTTTGGAAAAAAAATAAAAATCCTAGATTATAAACACAATAGTATGAATTCTATGAACTTTGGATCTGATTCCCATTGCTTATAAGTAATAATATTGTCATGGTTTAAGAACCCAGTTGAATCCTTTTCATTTTTGGTTTTTTTTTTTCTTTCCTGGAGTGAGTTTGGGATGGCCTCAGCCCTGCCCCCCGCGCAGGCTGCCTGCCCTGGCATGCATGGGGGAGCCCACTCCCAGATTGTGATGATGGAGAGATGGAGACCGATGGCCTGGTGGCATATGCAGCGCCGGCACGCACACGCCCACTGCTGTTTGCTTGGACAGCGGGGCAGCTCCTGGGCGTGTTTCCTGGCAGTGGTGGNTATATTTATATATATATCAAAATATCAAAAATAACCTCTATTGCAAAGTAGGAGTTTTAACTTCCTCTTCAAGAAACAAATTATAACATTTTCAGAGCCATGAGTTTTTACATCATGTCAGCATTCATCCAATGTGATGAGCAGGGATAGTTTGCAGCATTTCTCAAGCTGCACAGGGAAGGCCATCTAAGTTAGGGCAGCATGCTGCTTTTGTAGTAAAACTTCCCAAAGCAATAGAGCAATATTAGCAGTCACTTCCTATTTCCTGCTGGGGTTTAGGTAGAATCATAGAATACCTCAAACTAGAAGGGACCTGTAAGGTTCACTGAGTCCAAATCCTTGCTCCTTGCATGACTACCTAACACTAAATTGAGNGACCCCGGCCGCGTGTCTCGGCATGGATGCTACCATCTTGGATTACTTAAAACCAGCAGAAGGCAGAGAGGATTGACATCTCAAAGTTGCTTCTTTTTGGGAGAGTGGAGTGGGAACAGGACGGGATTTCGTACCCTTTTAAAGGTTCCCCTGAGTACAGAACTCACTCTCTTCTGCTCCTGGGATGGTGCGGAGAGTGGTGGTTTCGCTGTGCTGGAGGTGGTCTAGCTGTCCCTGTAGAACTCTTCGCCTTCTCATCCTGACTGAGGGTCGTCTCTTGCCGTGTCACTGTATCCCTGAATTCCATTGCACCTTGGCTGCCCTCCTGGGTGTTTTGCACGGCAGAAGGCTCTGACAGGACCTCATTTTAGGTGAGTCCCCAGCGGTGGTGGGATCNCACAGAATTATTCAAGTTGGAAAAGATCTCTAAGATGATCAAGTCCAGTCATTTAACTAACACCACCATGGTTCACCACTAAACCATGTCCCTAATTACCCATCTACACATTTTTGAACACTTCCAGGAACAGTGATTTCACCACTTCCCTAGTCAGCTTGTTTCAATGTGTGACTACTCTTTCAGTGAAGAAATTTTTCCTAATGTCTGATTGAGCCTTCCCAGTCATAACTTGGGGCTATTTCCGCTCGTCCTGTCACTTGTTACCTCGGAGAAGAAATTGGCCTCCACTGGACTACAACCTCCTTTCAGGTAGTTGTAGAGAGCAGTAAAGTATCCTCTTCTTTTCTCTAGTTCTCTCAGCTGACCCTCATCAAACTCACCACCCTCATTTTTCTTATGTCCAATCTGAATTTCCTCTGATACAGCTTTGTTCCATTTCCTTTTGTCCTACTGCTGGTCACCAGAGAGAGGAGATTGACACCTCCCCCTCAACTGCGCCTTCTGCTGTGAGGAAGCTGTAGACTGTGATGAGGGCACTCCTCAGACTTCTCATCTTCAAAATGAACAATTTAAGTGGCCTCAGCTGCTCCTCATAAATCTTGCCCTTGAGGTCTTTCTGCATCTCAGTTGCCCTCATCTGGACACACTTTAATAGTTTGATATCACAGTTAACTCAGTTCCTCTGCACTAAACAGAAGTTTGTAATGTTCCTTTTTTTCTCTCTTTATTTTTTTTACTTTTTTTTTTTTACTTTTTTTTTTTATTTTGAGCTATGTTGCTTAAGGAAAATAAGCTGAGTAGAAGTGGGAATTTTGCCTTTAATAATTAGTCATTTTTAATAACACAGTAGGCTATTGTTTTTGCAATTTTAATGAATTTAAAAGTCTATGCAATTAAGAAAGAGTAGTAGATGCTCTATAAAACGTAAAAAAACATTGGGCAGCAGAGTCTGCCATCCTTGCAGTGTGGTGTTATGTGGGTGTTAGGATCTAGCCAAATTCTCTAAGTATGAACTTGAAAGGGATGTGTTTCTGCTCAAGCCTTGCTCACTGCAGCTGTGCAGAGCTTGCACAACCTGTGCTTTTCCATGCAAAGATGAGAAGCAGCTGAGACAGATGGAAAAAGCAATTTATTTTTTCAGCCTCTAGAGTCAAGAAAAATATTTCAAAGGCCATATTCTCAAAAAGCCAAGACATTTAGGAAAATATTTGATTATGGCTTGTCTCTGGCTTTTAATGTTTTTTCCCACCCTTCCTTCTTTAGAGGGAGTTTGATAGCAGTAGATTCTGCCTCAGCAGCTTGGCTGCTATTTGAAAGGTGAGTGAACTCCCTAATTAGGAGAACACAATTTCTACTTGCTGCTCTTAGCATCACTAGAGAAAGCAAAAAATATCCAGAGTACAGGTGCCTGGTCACTCATGTGATCTATGATGTGAAGCATTATAATGAGAAGAGAGCTAGGTTGCAAGGGAGATGTTCTGGACCTTTTAATTATATCTCATGCATCAAATTGTAGTTCTGTGGTCACAGAAACTGCTTTGCTTCTATGCTCTGAATTGCTGTCACTATGAAGTCCTACGTATTGCAAGGAGAAAATCCAGAGAAGGGTTCAAATAATATATTATTAAATAGTTTTAAATTAATATTAATAGCATTGATTTGTCTGATTTGGCATTTTCCTTCCTTCAGGTGAGGTAATCAAGTGATTGTGATGGAAGAGCCTAAGCACTGCATTTTTAAAATGAAAGCATTATTTTTCCAACTTTTGTTTTTGGAATCTGTCACTTCTGAGAGCTCTGAAGTTTGTATAATCTACTTATTAATTGGAATGGGCTACCAAGAAATCATCTGGAGTGGCTGGAGAATGCAAGTACAGTATGCAGCTGTTCAGAGCTAGAAAGCGACAGTGTGACTGTGTAGAAATCCTTTTACTCACACGCTTGAAAGTGTTTATTGTCTCAGATTTTGGAGGTCCACTTTGAACAACTATTTTCAGTGTTAATATAATAATAAGCAAGGTGCATTCTAAAATTAGATTAACAGAAAGGAATTTTTAAGCAAAGCTATGTCAGTTTTTAGTCAAAACTAAGAAAGAATCTTCAGATACAGAATCTGAAGACCTGTTTGCTACTATCATCAGCTGTGGAGACACCTCATGTCTGTGGCAGCTCCCAAAAATTAAGGTTCTAATGCCTTCCTTTTTCTGAGGTTTAGGCATTCATAATCCTCATTCAGGTTCATGAAATTTTTGAATGGTTCAGCATGCCTATGTGCCTCTGAGTCTCCACAAAATGCTAAAGAATTAAAAATGAATACATGCATGTTCACTCTTTTTCTGTCTCATTTCATGCATCTATTACATAGAAAATATAATTTTCTGGTTTTAGTGCTGGAGTAGTACTGACAACTGGCAAAGAATCCAGAATATCTGTTAGAAATTACTGGTGTCTTTCCTACCTCACAAAAGTTCAGTGCATACTAGTTGTAGTATTCACATGCCTAAGTATAGCACAAGGCTAACACAAATATGAGAGTTCCTGAAAAAAATTAACTATCATGTCCTTGAGAGGAGGAGATAAGTCTCTGTGAGATAACCAGCATTGTAGTTTACTGGAATGTGTTTTCAGAAAAACTTTGAAGACCAATGTAAGAGTACCTGAATCCAACTTAGGTTTCTAGATATCATTATGTTTCTTCTCCATTACTGACATTTACTTTTTATCCTCCTTTTTCCTCCTTGTAGAATAAAGAGAGCCCTGCCAGACTCATTCAAATATATTATGTTAATAATAGGCTGAAATAGAATAGCCTTCCTAAATAGCAAAGGATAAAGCTTTAAATTAAACCACAATATATAGGAACAGGACTGACAATACAGGAAAAAGATGTCCTGCAGCAGGCTTTCAAATTGAAGTCATGACAGAAAACCCATAAATATAAGCTTACTGAAACAAACTGGCATTAAACCTGGGAATGTTTCTAGGCTAAATATGACTCTAATATTTGCTTGTATTTCTTTATTCTGTCATGATAAGTCTGCATGTATTTTGTTGGTCATGTGTCCCTGGGCAGACTTCTGCTGTACTTGGGACATAGTTGCTGTTAAGTCAGTAAAACTAAGTGCTGTTAAGTTAATGCTTACTGCATCCCAGCCAACATGTAAGAGATGGGAAAACAAGTACCTTACTTTCACAAGACTTCAGAAATTTGCTGAACAGGGGAAGAACAGGAGGAATTTCATCTCCCAGCTCAGCCATGAGTGCCACTTAATCCTACTTATTTGAAAGTGTCATGGTTCAGCTGCCTATGAAGTCTTAATATCCTGTGAGGGGAAAAAATGGTATTTTTAAGTTAAGGCAAATTTTTAGAAAGGGCTAGGACTCAAAATTTGACAAAGGTTATTATCTAAAAAATCTTATTATTCCTAAGATTTTCCTCCAAATTCATTGCCATAAACACTCTCTACCACATATACTTCAGAGGGCTTTGTTTCAAGCTCTAATAGAATTTTGCATTAAAAAATCCTTCATGGTAGCAGGTTGCTAATTTAACACAATGTACAGCTAAGATCATTACAGTTATTTTGCTTTTACATCTGTGCAAATCCCTTCTGTCTAATGAGGATCAGAGTTCTACATCTAGATGCTGGCAACCCACGCAACAGAGATTGGGTAGGAAATATGACATCCTGTGACTCTTCTCTTTAGTAGTGTGAAGGCAATACAAGTCAGATCTTAGAGGGGTTAAAATGTCTTTTGAAGAGAGGGTAAGAAGTTTACTAATTGAAACAATTGTCTTGAGATGAGTGTGCCTGCTTGTGGAACTCCTCAAACAGTTTGGTTGGTAGTACACAAAGTCATAAGGAACACACCAGAAAGTACTAGTTCATCTTTCACAACTGAAAGTGCCCAGGGGAGCTTTAAAGGCTATAGAAGCTTGCAAATATTTTTTTTGCCAATATCAAATTAAATTTAAATTAAGTCAAATTAAAACAATTTAAATTATGTACCAATAAATCCAAAATTAAAACTGCCGATTTTTATTTTTGTCTAATTTAAATGCTGATAATCTTCATAGGTCCTGTAAAACAGTTTTCCTTGATAACTGGAATATTTAGTTTTCAAGTTTATAGCTTTTTCAAATAAAATTTGAAGAAGAGTTGTAAATCATTGTTTGAAGTGACTATTTTACCAATTTACTGCATGTTTTGGAGTTAATTGTTTAACCGTATCCCATTATTGGTAGATTTGGATTGATGGCATTTCTGCACTTCAAGCAGGCAGTATATATGCCTGTGTTTTCCATCTCTAATAAGTCTTATGAGGATACTTGCATAAAAAATTTCAAATATAGTACAGCAGAAATATGTTACTTCTGTATGCATAACAGAAACATAGAGAAGTTCCCCAAATAGGCATTTGAAAGACTAAATAACACACCTTATTTCTTTTACTCTGGGCTGTAAGAGACTAATTGATTGAACTATTTTCTTTCTTTTTATTCCTACACAGAGATTTTATATAAATAGCTGCATAAAAAGAGCCAGAATTCAGTCAGAATAACTAAAAAAAACAACACTCAAAGCATATGCAGTGGATTACCAGACGGATAACATTAGTTTTCATGTTTCCAGAATATCTTTAGTTCCTGGAAGAGATTTAAGTAAAGTGAAGTAATGAAAGTCAAACTGTTAAAGACTGCTTACTGAGATCAGTCCCAAAGTCATCTGGGTAGCAGAAACAAATTGAATGCTTCTCTCTTACCTGTAGCTCTCATACTGAAAATATATGAAAGATGAGCGTGGTTGTATCCTTTCCTAATTATGCTGATGAGTGAGGACTCAGGACAAAATAAATCAGTGCCTTGTGAGGTCTTTGCCAAGACTTGGGTCTTCTTTCTTCTAACATGCATAAAATCCACAGTTCAAAGATTTTTTTAGAAGTCTTACTTCAAATCTGTGGTCAGATACACCTGATTCTATCCTCATCAATACCTTAAAAATTGGCTTGAAAAAAGCAAGTTTTTGACCATAGACCTATTCAATACACATTCCAGGACTGGAGGTATACACTACTGTGCACTTGGCTGGCTTGTAGCCTCCTGCAGTTGTAGCTTCCCTCTCTGCACTGACTGCCTGGCTCCTTTCCTTTGCAAGGTGTTTCAGAGGCCACACGAGGGATGCATGTCCTCTCATCCACTCGTCCACTGTCTGAATATGCTGGAGCAGTTTCCACCCTTCTACAGCAATCCTGAGTGCAGAAGAATGAAACTGTGGAAAGCAGTGACAGTTTTAACCTATTTTCTGCTCATCATATCTCCTCCTCTTTCTAGAAGATCTCAAAACAACTTTTCACTGCTACCTCGTTCATATGAATGTTCTTGTTCACTGAGCATTGTAGCTGATGAAAAGGAGGACACTGCTGTTATATCTACAGAGAACCTCTTTTCTTAGAGTTTTCTACCTGAGAAGAGACATAAAGTTCTTACTCAAGCCTAGGAGTGAGCTAGAATTGTGTGTGAAATGAGCCTCCAGTGCATTTTTCTGGCTGCCCAGCGATATCATAAAGCTTTTAATGGAAGTCTCAAAATGTGCAATGTATGGTGTAAAATATAAAAATGGCTGTAGAGAAACCTGTGGCCACCAGCTTTTGTGGTTTATAAAAGAGAATTAGCTACTTTATATGTTAATTTATTGTTTTCAACCCTTATTACTCATAACAGAAGACTGAGTAGTCTCATGGTTCTTCAATTGGTGAAAAGTAAGTCAATTCATTCCTGCATCTGAGCCAGCCTCATGCTCAAAAGCAGAGAGGAGTCACTTAAAGTATATTTTTCTGTCATGGGAGTATGACTCATGCACTTTTATCTGTACCCTCTATCTTGCCAACATTTTTTGTTAGAAATCTTCCAGGGAAAAAAGATGAATATTTAAATACTTATGAAGTTTTTAGTAAAATGCTCACGATCATTGTAATAAATAATACAATCACTTAAAGCTTGTGTGCAAGAAAAAAGAAAAAGTTATTTTTATTCAGTATCTTGTGCACTTTACAGTGCAAAAGAGATCCAAGATAGTGTGCTAATTTGATTTTCTTTTCCTGAAGCATTTCTAGCCTTTTCAGGAGGGAACAATGAGGGTTTTTCTCTATGGATAGGTATCAGGCATGGAGCTAAGATTGCCTATCAGTTTCTGGCTTTTTAAAAATTACATCATCCCTCTGTTTCTCAGTTTCTTAACTGAAAAGAAAAAAAAAGTCAGGGATTGTGATACTACTACGTTAACTACTAATGGGAATTATATTATGGATAAGTGTAGTTATTTTTTTCCGCATTTCTAGGATTATTGTCTTTTTTTTTCTGCTTAAGAACTGCCAATGAGCAGAAGGATTTTACTCAAAGTGTTTGCTGAAAATTATTTGCATATAGAATATGTGAACAATCAGAGTAAGCAAAATTTATGAACATTTATTAGTGTGTTTCCTTCTCAGATACAGTCTCTTTCAGTTTTCTGGAGGCATGGTGACATGATGTTCTAGCAAAGGTCATGTGGTTGGCTTTATGGATTTGGTCCTGCAGCAATGACAAGTGGTAAGCTGCCAGGACTCCCTGTGAAGAATTTGCTTTGTTGTACTTTTTCTTTATAAAACTGGTAAGGGATTTAGGAACACAAATGTTGCTGATTTTCCATGGGAAAAAAAAAAT
>VYZS01042891.1:19420-51216 GCA_013400695.1 Neodrepanis coruscans | reverse complement strand
ATAGAGACATCTTGAAAAAATTCCTCGATGAAAGAAAAAGAATTCTGTTTGTATTATATTAGTCACAAAAAGTAGATTTAATAGTGTCAAAGATATGGATATTGTGGAATTAACTAAAAAGTAAATTATTAAAAATAAAAGTCATGCTTCTCCTTTAGTGTCTGTGGAAGTGGTGACCAGTAGCTAGCCTCACATTTTCTGGGCCTGAGTGAATTAGGACTGCAAGATGTAGAGTTTCTTGCTATAGAGATCTATACATTTATAGGAAAAAGTAGAGAAATTAATGATTTGTGTTTGCAACACATAATTTTATGCACAGAAGGAAAGATTTTGAGGTGAAAAGAGAGCCAGTGAGTGAGAGAGTTTATGAAATCCTGCTTATTTTAATCCCCCCAGGAGGTAAAACAATCATTTATTTCCAACTGGGCATGCAAAGAAAAGAAAGAAATGGAGTTTGCCTTTGCTGCTTTGTTTAATTTATCTTTATTAGTCTGCATTTTTTCTCAACCTTACTCCCTGAAATGATAACCATTCATTTTACCAGTACAGAATCCTGAAACCAAGAATTTACTGTGGTATAATTGTTATTTTTCAAGTCTTACTTGTGTATTGTAAAGATTAGAAAGTAGTTATGCTTGACCAAACTTCTGGCTAGTAGCTTTTAAGTCTTTTTCTTTATAGATGTATATATAGCCTTTCCAAAAGCCTTACTTCAGCAGAGGTTTTACTGCTTTTAGTTTTCTAGCATTATGTTGCTTCTTGGTCTCCCATTCTTGGGACTATTCACACTCCCATCTCCATCCCAGAGAAGTAAGGGTTACTTCTTTCTTAATTTTCTTTCTTTATTGTGGTTTCTTGTGGAACGGAGAACAAAGCTTTTCCTATTTACAGGTTCTTACTTGAAGAACACATAGCGCTGGTGGAACTGGGATGTGCAATCTACCCCATAATCTGAGAACCACTTTGCCCCTCTTCTCAAGGTCATACATGTGGCAGTAGAAACTGAACACTCTGCTACTGCAAGGTGTCTAAATTGTCACTATCACCTTAAAAAATAATGTAGCCTCTCCAAATTAGCCTTTCCAAGATTTCAGCAGGATGGCATTCGTACATATGTCTAATATATTCAAAATGACAGGCAGCCTCTCATTCACCTTTTAGCAGTAGCATGCAATGCAGTGCAACATAAGGCGCACATAGGCTGCTCCTGAGGCTCCGTGATGCTCATCTTGTAGGGTGACTAAGATTTCACTTTTAATCAGGTGTCTTTACTGTTGTAAAAGCAAGTACGGCCCAAAGGAATGCAGAGTTTGTGCCATTGCCCATTCAGCAGGAACATATGTACTCCTGTCACATGTGCTGTGTAGCAATACTTTTCATCCTGGACATTACATTACTCTATGCTCTGTAATATTTACTGCAGAATTTGTTTTACTGGAAAAAAAAAATAAAAAGGATTCCTCTTCG
Organism: Neodrepanis coruscans; assembly: GCA_013400695.1. Taxonomy (NCBI): domain Eukaryota; kingdom Metazoa; phylum Chordata; class Aves; order Passeriformes; family Philepittidae; genus Neodrepanis; species Neodrepanis coruscans. The sequence goes on along the minus strand of VYZS01042891.1, from coordinate 49,749 downwards.
TTCTCTGTCTATTCCAAGAACACAGTAAAACCTGTCAGGCAAATTTTTGTGAGCTCCACTTACCAGTCATCTAGCCACCTTTGAGTGCAGAGAATGAGCCCTAGTTAAGAAGAAGCACCAGATCGTCACCCTTCTTAAGGGACACATGTCGGGTTTCCTTCCCCAACATCCATGGTGTAAATAAATGATTATAAGTATATTGAGCTATGAATGTTTTACTAGGCCTTTAATTTACAGTGCAGTGTTGGGAAAAATGAATGTAGAATTTCAAAACTATTTTCTTCATTGCATTTATGGTATTCTAATGTGTTTCCAGTGATAATGTGCAACCAGGCAAAAAAAAAAAAGAAAATCCCAAAACAAACCAGCAGCATCCAAACCAGTATTCTCTTCTTGGCTCTTCTGAGAGAGCTATCAACAAATACCCAAAACATCCTGGAGATGTCAGCCCTTGGAGCATATTTAAGACAGATGATCCAGGAAAATGTCATTGTGCCATCCCAAGTGATTTTTAGTATTTATTTATACCAAGAAAAATAAAATAGACGTAAACAGCATAACGGATTAGCCAGACTGACACAGGGCACCACAACATCTTCTTATATGCCTGGCAAGCTAATCCTCTGCCTAGATAACTGAGAAATGGTATAGCCACACACACAAGGAGGGCTGCACGCTTCACAGAGCTCTGCAAGCAAGACTTAGTTAATAGGAAAGTGTTGTATCTTCGCTTTCAATGACAGTAAGAAATGTCTCTTTAGTTTTCTAACTCATAAAATGCTAAACTTACAAGCAAACTTGTACCTTAATGGCTGCCCTACTTTTACTCAAGTCCCTACCCATTTCTGTGTTTGGGTTTCTATATCTGTCTGTAACATGGAGTAATGATGCTAATCTTGCACATAAAATTTAGATTTATACTAAACTATTAATGTTCAGGAATCAATGATTTTATGTTCATATTATTAATTTTCATGTGCATATGTCTTTAGCTCTTTCCCCACAGAAAAGGGACAACATTTAAAGAACACATTAAAATGGAAATATCACATTTCTTAAATATAGAGATTCCAGTTACCATTTGGACAGCAAGCAATGCAGTCAGACTGCCTGAAAATCCAATTCATCTTCCTTTTTTTTTTTTCCTGGAAGAGTTTTGGGGTAACAAGACCATTTCTAATTATTTTCCCTCATTTTTCAGGCAGCTGGATTTCCCTTTAGGCACCTAGTGTTCTTAAATGTTAAAGACCATTGATTCAATACTGTCCAGGACAAACCAATAGTACAAAAGAAGTAAACACTGGTTTTTTTGATTAAGGTCTCTGTGTAGGTGCACAAGTTGACTGAATAGCCCTTGCATAAGAAAAGCACCACAGGGAATTAAAATTCTGCTTACTCTGTAATCCTGCTTTATTTTCTACAGGAAGATGACTATCTTTTATCAAATAAATGGCTTAAAATTAAGTATGGTATAACGATTGGCTTCAGTTACAAAAGCCAAAGACAAAATATATTTTTGCAAACAAAATATATTTTTGTAATAAATTTATGGGTAGTTTAAAAGTCATTTGGAGCAAGAATGGTATTACTTGTGTTCATTATATAGCAAAAATATAATTTTCAGGTCAATCAAAACAGCTAAAAGCTTCTGTGAATTTGGAGACAACAATCAGAACTACATTACATAGATTTTTTTATAAAAATCAATTTATAAAGTCAATAGGCCTTAATCCCTTAATCCTTCAACAGTTTTGTTTTCCCCTGGATGTTCTTGAGTGAGTAATAGTTTGATTTGGGAGATCAAAGGGTTAATTTGCTTTTCAATTGAGGAATGACTCAGAGTTACCCTTTATTGTTAGGGGGGGGAAAAAAAAAAAGGTGGTGTGTGGGTGTAAGGTAGGGGAAAAAAGCCAAGAAAATGGATTCACTAATTGGGGTTTTCACCTGCTGTGAGTCTAATTGAATACAATGCTTTATTTGTAACTCAAGGAGAAAGCAGATTATGCAAAGTATGAGAATTTCAGACTAGTTTTTAAATTTTTATTACTTGGCACTATTGTATGGGAAAGAAGACCAGCGTGACAATAGCAGCATCAAGCTTCTGTTGAGGCAGACCAGGAAACTCCAGAAACAGTAAAAATTGAAGGAATGTGTATCGGGGATGTCAGTGCTAGATGCTTCTGAAAGAAAACAAACCACTTCTTCTGTGAAACGGGGGCCTCTGGATGCCCCTGTCTCTTTGTATGACACAGGCAGCTGCTCTCTCCTTGTAATGAACCCTGAGGTTCCTCACAAGTGAGATTCAAGCTGTCCTATTTTAAAGACTTAAAGAGAGATTTCTCCTTTCTTAAGACTTGGCTAAAAATGGGAAAATGTGACATTGCTAGTGTAACATAGTGCTTCAGCCAGTTTATTGACCTCAAAACTAAGATATCTGATAGAGCAATTGATCTAATACCAGGTCCACTGAATTCAGTGGAAAATTCATGGTCTGATGAGTTTTAATGTAGCGTCTTATGTTTACACAAAAATTAATCCTCTCTTTTCCTTCCATGTTGGGGTAGTGTTGTAGATCCAAGGTAACTGAAACCTGTGAGTTAGACCTTTTAAAACAAAGTAAATCATCTGGAAACTATGAGAATTCAGCATTTAATTCCATTCATTTTTATATATGCATTTGGGGGCCTGAGGGGTTGAACCTTGAGCATCTCACACTTTTAATGCTTCCAGAAAAAAACATGTGGGCTCTCCTTGAACTGCATGTTGAACTTTTCTTAAATTCAGATAACCCAGCTATCTGGAGCCTTAAGGGGAGACCTAAATATCTTGGTAGTGAGAATAAAACCCTCCAAGTTCCATGCCTACCAACATACATACCAATGGGAAAGCAATCTATGGGATATTTCTGAGGTATAGAATCTATGGGTGGCGTGAATTTTCCGTGCTTCTAGGCCTGTTTTTCCCAGTGTGAAAACAGGGAGAACTTTTTGTACATTTGAAAGGTAGAGGGTAGATTATGAAGGTTATTAGGAAGGAATTCTTTACTGTGAGGTTAGGGAGGCACTGGCGCATGTTACCCAGGAAAGTTGGAGATGCCCCATCCCTGGAAGTGTTCCAGGCCAGGTGGGGCTTCAAGCAATCCAGTGGAATGGAAGATGTCTCTGCCCATGGCAGGGGAGGAAGGAGTGGAAAGATAAGATCTTCAAGGTTCCTTCCAACCAAAACCATTCTGTCATTTTTATTTGAAAGGCAGCCTTTTTTGGGGGTAGCTTTACCAAGAAAGCACAGTCTGTATGGCTTGAAAAACGACTTTGTTATGTGAAGGACTCAGTTCTGTACACAGCCTTATTTTAATGAATACAGGTCATAGATGTACAATATGCATGAGAGGAGACTGGCCACGCTGATTTGAAGTGCTTGTGACACTAAAAGGAGACTGTTGGCTTTTGTTTGTGAAGTNGTAGATCCAAGGTAACTGAAACCTGTGAGTTAGACCTTTTAAAACAAAGTAAATCATCTGGAAACTATGAGAATTCAGCATTTAATTCCATTCATTTTTATATATGCATTTGGGGGCCTGAGGGGTTGAACCTTGAGCATCTCACACTTTTAATGCTTCCAGAAAAAAACATGTGGGCTCTCCTTGAACTGCATGTTGAACTTTTCTTAAATTCAGATAACCCAGCTATCTGGAGCCTTAAGGGGAGACCTAAATATCTTGGTAGTGAGAATAAAACCCTCCAAGTTCCATGCCTACCAACATACATACCAATGGGAAAGCAATCTATGGGATATTTCTGAGGTATAGAATCTATGGGTGGCGTGAATTTTCCGTGCTTCTAGGCCTGTTTTTCCCAGTGTGAAAACAGGGAGAACTTTTTGTACATTTGAAAGGTAGAGGGTAGATTATGAAGGTTATTAGGAAGGAATTCTTTACTGTGAGGTTAGGGAGGCACTGGCGCATGTTACCCAGGAAAGTTGGAGATGCCCCATCCCTGGAAGTGTTCCAGGCCAGGTGGGGCTTCAAGCAATCCAGTGGAATGGAAGATGTCTCTGCCCATGGCAGGGGAGGAAGGAGTGGAAAGATAAGATCTTCAAGGTTCCTTCCAACCAAAACCATTCTGTCATTTTTATTTGAAAGGCAGCCTTTTTTGGGGGTAGCTTTACCAAGAAAGCACAGTCTGTATGGCTTGAAAAACGACTTTGTTATGTGAAGGACTCAGTTCTGTACACAGCCTTATTTTAATGAATACAGGTCATAGATGTACAATATGCATGAGAGGAGACTGGCCACGCTGATTTGAAGTGCTTGTGACACTAAAAGGAGACTGTTGGCTTTTGTTTGTGAAGTACTTGTTAGATAGGAATTAATGCAAAGAAACATCGCAACAGTAACTCGGTGTGAGCAGAACTATTTCTTCTGCTCTGACGGGGGAGAAACTCACCCTTCCCTTCAGGGCCAAGCAAGCCCTTAGAAATTAATTTACTTCATTTCACTCACAAATAAACCACTCGGCATTTTAAGCGCCGAAATTAACAGCTGCAAAGAAAAGGGGAGGGTAGGAAAAAAAAAAGTCAAGGCCCATTTCAAATCCGTCCCAGATTCGGTGCATATTTTTTAGCTAACTTTTTCATCCCAAGACCGCTGAAAGTGAACCGATTTGCCGCCTCTCAGCACACCCATCTTTCCGGCGGACCCGGAGCAGGGCAAAGGACACCGAACAAAAAAACAAACAAACAAACAAAAAAGAAAGAAAGTCAAAGAAAGCCCCGAGGGTTTCCTCCAGCAGCCGCATCCCGCCGCCAGAAATGCTGCACAGCCCCGGGCCGGTCGGGGAGGGGCGAGGTGCCCTCAGACGCCCCAGAGGGATGCAGGGGGTGCCGGGGTGCGGCGCCGGCACCGCCGCCGGGCGGGAGCGGAGCGGGGCGGGGCAGCGCCGTCCCCTCCCTCCTCCTCTCCCTTCATCCTTCCTTCCCTCCCTCCCTCCCGCCGTCCCTCCCTGCCGGCGGGGCGGCCGCAGTGGCGCTGAGCGGCGGGTCTGGGAGGACGCGCTGTTTCTGCCGAGCAGCCGCCGCCATGAGGGAGCAGCTCNCCCCAGGGGTAAGGGGGGGGATGCGGAGCCGCGGGGCAGCAGGTGCCGGAGCGGCAGCGGCAGCGGGCGGCTCAGCCGAACCCCGTGGGCACCCCGCGCTCCGGGGCGGTGGGAGCGGCGTGTCCGGGCGCGCTCTGCACCGGCCGGGGCGGGCGGGCGGCCGGACCTGTCACCGCTCACACTGGAAATCTCAACTTGGCGCCGGGTTTCTTTCGGGAAACTTGGAAGGCGCGTTCGGTTCGGCGCCTTTCCCCGCTCCCGAGGCCGGAGTTGGGCGCTGGATGCGCCCCGTTGGCACACGTAGGAGATGGCGGTGTGAGCCGGCACGCACGCGTGGCTCTGCCGGTACCTGTGCCGGTACCTGTTCTTGTGCCTGTACATGTGCCTGTGCCTGTACATGTGCCTGTTCTGGTGCCTGTACCTGTGCCGGTACCTGTACATGTGCCTGTTCTGGTGCCTGTACCTGTGCCGCTGCGACCTCGTGGGGCGAGAAGCCGATCCAGGGAGCCGCGGCGGTGCCGGAGGTGTGGGATGCCCGGGGTTACCCCGCAGGTTTTTGGGGGCAGCACGATGCTGCGCAGCTTCACCTGCGTGTCACATCCCCTTTGGGGCAGCTCGGGTCGGGCGTGAACTTCGTCGGAATTCCTGAAAACAAACGTGCCTTGGGGTTGTCTTTTACCCCCTCTCCCCCCCCCGTAATTTCATGCTTAGAAGTAATCTTTCGAGTTAATAGGCAGAAGAGGCTGGGAGGGGATTCCCTCCGGGCTATTGCACTGCAAGTGCTGTATTTCTTGTTGCTGTATGGCACCTTGTATTGCCTTTTAGTAGCCGCTGTAAAGCATTTGCAGCCCGGGACACCCCTCGTGTCCCCAGCCTGCAGAAGTTGGGCAGAGAGGTGGTTTTTGCAGGTGTGTGTACACAGAGCTGAGGAAACGAGGAACCTGGTTATATCTGGGATCTTTGACCTTTTTAGCACTAAGGAATTGTTCAAGGCCGTCGCTTGTCTGAGCCTGGATTTGACAAGACCCTGCAGTGAAATTGCTTTGGCAGAAGCGAGAGAGGCTTTGGAAAGCAAATAGATCAGCAGAGAGTGACAAGCCGGGGGGGGGAAAGGCTCAGCCAGCCCGAGCCACTGAGTGGGAATCTTTGCCCCAGACAGAGCAGGCGAAATAAATGTTTAACATCAAGGGGAGGCAAAAAAAGAGTTACTATTCAGTGCTTGACAGCTGATATTTGCCCTTCTACTGTTCGTTCCCAGTATCGGCAAGAAACTTTAATATGTACCGGTGCCTGCCTTCAGCAGCCTGATAAATCTCACAAAAGCCAATAAAACAGGCTAAAGTCAAATTCCTACCGAAGAGACGCTGATCCTTGGCTTAAACCGAAATAATCTCTGCACAGATCAGTAGTCTTTAGATTTACAGATGAAAACAGTGGTCCTTTGTAAAGCACAAAAGAGTGCCACCTTTTTGCATTAGTAATACCTTTCACAGCAGTAACTTGTTTTATCAAAGGAATTAATGAAACACTGTAAAAAGAAAAATATTAAGTCGTCCTCGCAATCACTGACATCTGCTGTTGAAAACATTTCTTAAATGAGAGGTAGTGTCTATTCATTCAAACTCTTTCAGTTACATTTAGGTTAGTTTAGTAAAATCCAAACAACTATCATGTTTATTTTGGCTTTTTGACAACTGTCAGGAGGTGATTGGAGTTTTATTCATCCTAAAGCCAGAAGGTGAGAGGTATTGTCAATTGTGTTGTTTAAAAATGGATCAGCTCAGTACTTTGTAAAATACCACTATAATTTGGGCACTTTTTTTTTTGTGAGTATATGTAACTATTTATTTATTTACTGCTTCACGACAGAATTTCTTATTCTGTGTGTTTGCACGTTTAGTTCATGTCGCATTTTCTAGTGCAGGGTGTGAGGAGAAGAGCAGCACAAGTGGCTCTGCTGTCACCAATGAAGAGGACTGTAAGAGTTTAAAAAGGGCTCTGCAGCTGCAACCTAAAATTCTACTCTGGAGCTGAGCAGTGAATACTTGAGACCTAATCCTAGATACAGGTCTTGTTTTTTTTAAAAAAGGGTGGGAGAGAAGGAGTGCAATCAAAAGCAGTTAAAAGATCTGTGAACGTGATGGTTTGACTGGTGCAGGAATGTTGGGGGGGGGGGATTTGTGCAGGAATTTGGGTGTAGGGGAACATTGCTTTCCACTCCTTGCTGCTGGTGTTGCTCAGAAGTAATGTAAAAGGAATGAAGATAAAATAACTGTATGTCCAAACTGATCAAGTTATAACAAGGCAACTGTAATTCAGCTAATGTGTCAGTTTGGATATCATCTCCTGATTTCGGGTTTCCAATCCTGTGGGTTATTGGCTCTGCTGACAGCGATGAGAGACAAATCTCTCTGCTGTTGGCAGGAACAGAGGAGTTCACACAGGCATAGTGTGACACAATTCCTCACATAAAAATTATCCTTGCTAATAAAATATAATCATCCTTTAATGAAGTGGTCCTGTGGTTCCCAAAGGATGTCTCAAGTGAAGACTGTGCTTTCATCCCACTGAATTACCAGGGTGTTTTGTGTGCCAGTCACACCCGTGCCTAGGTGTCACCATTAGCCATTGCTGCTTGTCTCCTTTTCAGGCCTGGTTTTAATATCCTTTCCACTTTTGCAGCTCAAGTCAGGTGAGAAAGAGGAAAATAAGCCAAATGAGCACACTTTTATCTTTATTTGTTGCAGAATGCCCATGATTTAAAAGTTGGTCATCAATTTAGTTGACCTAAATGTAGAACCAAATTGAAAAATGTATCCTCTGAGCACATGCAGTATTGCAGAACTGCTGGTTGCGTGCGTTGATGTCTTTTTGTGTTGATGGTTCGTTGGAAAAGCATTTTGAGTACTTATTTCTGTACATACTCTCTTCCTGCTTCAGCTGCTGCCAGTCAAGAGGACTTGCACTACACTTCTCATGTCTTCCTTGACTTGCAGGCTGTAAAGGCCTTTGTTCACCGGAGTTTGAAACTCTGGCAAACACTTTGCTGCGGATCTATTAAGGATGCTACAGCATTCCCAAGTGTAGTTGAGGCTGCCTGAAACTGCTGAGCTGGCATTTCACTTCAGAGGGTGTTCACAATAAGGGCATACACACAAATCCTCCCCCACCGGTCCAACACCAAAGCTCACAATTAAATGGCCTTTGAAAATGGCAAAGAGGCTTATGAAGAATAGACTTGATGGAATCTAACCTTTCCTGGAGCTGCCCTTGTGTGCAGAATCGTTGATAATTTTCCGAGCTGAAAATGTGGAGAGGCAAACGCCTTTTAGCTGGAGCGAAATATCTGCAGCCTTCTTGTGTTCTGCATGTAAAGTACCAGCAAAGTCTGCCCTGGCTCAGCACGGGCACTCAACCTCTACAGAAATCACAGTAACCAAGGTTCAGTTCCCTTCATAGCCCTTGCTGTTTCTTGCAGGGGCACAGAGGTGCTGACAGCTGGGCAGCCCATTGAGGTGTCTGGTACAAGGTGGGTGATCCCTGCACCACCTGGTGTGGAACACTCTGCCCCAGGGGTGGTCCCTGCTGGGAAGGTGGTGTGCAGGAGTTAGAGTCTCTATTCACTTGACTTTTGCAGTCTTAAGGAAAGGAATGTTTCCTCTAAGTTGTAATTAAGTGTAAAAATAAAGCGAAAAGGGAAATGGACCTGCCCGCAAATTCAGTCTTTGTCACTTGCAGATGAAGCAAATGTGCATCTCCAAGATAATTAATGTTACACCATCAGTAGAGGTCTGGGGTTACTGATATTAAAATATATGAATACAGCCGGAGTCCAATGTTTCCTTGGCAATGGAAATTCTATTTAAAAGGTCTTAGAAGAGCAGTTATGTATTTTCAGGAATAGTGAATGCTGTAAGCTTAAGTCGTACAGACTAAATTCAGTGATATGTGGTTATGCCTTACTATTAAAAAAAATGAAAATTAAAAAATTCTATAAATTACTCAGCTGTGTAATGTTGATTAGTTTTTAACCATACAGCGTTTTCACACTAAGATGATCCTTTTGTTCTTCTATCCAACACAGACATGGGATTCCATAATCCTGTCTATATTCACCTTTTCCAGATATCTGATGGCTTTTAAATATTTTCATGTGGAATCAGTTCCTTTGAAGGCTGGCAGGTTAACAGCTATGGAGTCTGAAGTGGTTTAGTTTATCCACAGAACAGTTTGGGTCTGCCAGACTAATTCGATACGGAAAATCAGGCAGATTATTTTCAGAGGTTTCCTGTAACTGTTTGCCTTAGTTCTTTTTCTCATTTTTACTACATGATTTGGCATGCAAACCATGGTACAGTTGCTGTTCAAATAGCCACCACTTCTGGGGCTATCTGCGTGTGGGAAAGCAAGCCAGGGCTGCCAAGGTCATGCCTCAGGAGTTATTGATGTGGGACTGACATTGGGGGTGAACAAACTGCAGCCCCAGGTCTGTGGGTGTGAGTGTTTGGGTCTGCAGCCCGTTCACCTGAGTAGTGGCATCTCTGGCTACAAGGGTCTTCTGCCATGAGTTTGCTTCCTTCTGTTCCTTAGGCTGCTGTTGTGTCAGCAGAGGCGTCAGGTAGCTGAGATTTTAGGAACTCAATGTGTGAACAAAACTGTTTCTGTTTTTCTTCAAAAACACACTTTATACCTGGGTATAGTGTGAAGTTCTGGTGTTACATTCTCTCTGCCACACCTGCCCACACCAAGCAGGGTGGAAAATCTAGAAGCTCAGGTGCAGGTGGCTCAAATCTTCAGGTTTTCACTTGAAGCTACCCGTTTGCTGGAAATAAAAAAAAAAAAAACAACCCAAACCCAGACCAGGCTGAGATTTCTGAATGCAATTGCAGCCACTTCCCTTTGCTCTGTTAAAAAAATGAGTCCTGCAAAGAACAAGACTGCTTTTGCTCTTATGGTGTCCTCCTCCCTCTTTCACTGCCTTCAGCCTCTGCAGGAATTGGGAAGGGGTGGGGATGCTGAGGTTGATGAGACAAAGCTTGTTTAAAAGCCTGTGCTCAACTAGGGCAGTGCTATGGCAGCGTTTTTTCCTTCTTGGTGCTTATGATCCCTTTCGTTCTTCCTTCCAGTTGCAGAGCAAAATCTGGAAATATTATATATAGTAAAAACTGCTGAACATATAGAGGTTACTGGGGCAGTAAAGTATGCGTGTGAATCGAATAAATAGCCTGTCTTTTAAGGCCAAAATTAAATCATACTAAGAAAACATGTCACGATTTTCTTTTTTGCTTAAGTAGGGGCGGTGTTGAAGTGATTCATTGGAAATTTTACCTCTTCTCAGCCTGTAAAGGGTAAATGTGCACTTGGGAACATCAGTGCCTGAAAAGGAGAACTCAAGGACCGTTTGTTCTCTGAAACAGCCTTGTTGTATTAGTGTTCCAGGGCACAGTTGGATGTACCGGTGCTGCTGGGTGGTGATTTAGTCTCTTGGAGCTGGAAGGTGTGTGCTCCAGGAGCTCCCCAGAGCTGTGGGTCAGATCCTGCTCTCCTGCATATTTTCTCCCAAATGATGTGTGCATGTTGAAACCCTGCTGTCTGCTTTTAAGTACAGAAATGGCCAATGCATTTTCTAGCAACTGTAAGCTACAGACGCATCTCAGAATTCAAGAATTTTTTTAATGGAGTCTCATGGTTCTCTTTTAATGTAGCTGAATTCTGTGTGAACAGGACTTCATTGGCTACAGGATAGATCAGGCAAATTTTCTTTGAAGTCTTCTGCGTTAATAGAAACATAATCACGTTGGCTGTGCTGTCATTAAAAAACAAATTCACAAAAAGTATAACCTTAGGAGACACGAGTTGCTACTACACCCGCTAACACTTCATTTTGTTGGCTTTCTCACGCTGCCTGTCTTTCGGCAACGTGTTGTGTTGCAAAGCTGAGGCTGCTCCCCTCGATGCAGAGACTGCCCAATTTACATTCTAGTCATACTGCAGCGTTTCATAACCCCGCTTTAGCTTTTCCCTGGCTTCCCAACAGCTCTGCTGCCTGACACTGCACAGGGACCTCCAGGGCGAGGGAAAGGGCCTGGGAGTCCCAGGGAACGAGAGGAGCAGCCAGGAGTCTGCTGAAAGAGTCTGTCAGGATGGGGTGCCAGGCTTTGGGCTGAGAAGTGGTGTGAGCTGGTGGTGGGTCAGTAGGTGTGCACAGGGATTTCAGTGCAGGTGTCTGGACTGAAAGGAAGGATTGGAGCTGCTGCGTTGGGTGACTCTTAACCTACGACATGGTGAAGCGTTGAGTGAGGATGTAGGGGAAAGCAGATCAAAAATACCATGGATCTCAGTATGTGGTCAGTTTCCATAAGTGCTTTAAGAACTAAGCTCTTTCAAATATCCATCTTCTAATTTGGAGCAGCCAGAGAATCACCTGTGCGAAACAACAAGTTCTTCAGAATTGATCAGTGTTCTTACAAATTGCTCAAAATATTGTCATATCTGACTACTTGCTGTCTTTTTAACATTAGTACTACGTTTAGTTTTGTTTAATAAAGTGCTCTGAATTAATGCCTTATGTTGAAAGATGTGCCTGGCACTGCTGAGACCCCTCTGGAGCAGCCCAGGGTGTGGGTAGTGGTCTGGCACCGTGCTCTGATCTGCAGCCTGCATCACTCACTGTGAGATGGAGAGAGAAATTTTACTTTATTAACTTTCATGTTTTCTGTTGTAGCCATGAGACGCAAACAACCTGCTGGGATCATCCCAAGATGACTGAGCTTTACCAGTCATTAGGTAAGACACCTCTTCCAGAGAATTGGTGGTTTGTTTGGGTTTTTTTTCAGTTGAATGAATTTTTAAGGCAAAGATTTCCAAAGGAATAAAACTAAAATTAACTGAAAGAGAAAGGCAGTGCTTTTATTGAGGTGAAAATTTTCTGCAAGGTGTAAATCTGCATAATAGGTAAGGCATAGTAACACATTTCAAACATGCAATAGGAAAAGGTTGTATTTCAGTGAGCATGTTTGGAATATGTGTTGGGTTTACAGAGTAATTTGGGTGTATTGTTGCAAACTCTTACTGAAAGACTGGGACAGAAATTAAAAAAAAATCCTGAATCTTTTCAGTGTCTAATCTACTCTACAAAAGGCAGATGAAAAAATCAAGCCAATCTGCTGTTAATGTTGACTTTTGGATAGTGGGAAGCCAATTGAAGCAATTTGCCAAACTGTTACCACTGCTTTATTTTTAAAGCACTTTCAATACTTAGAAGGCATAGCAGCTGTCGTGATGTCATTTTGAATACCCAAATTGCATGCTTATTATGACTTCAGATGTGCCTCTCTGGTGGAGGGGTTTTTTTACATTTTTTAGCAGCTTTGAATTTTATTAACAGAAGCACTTCTATATTATAAAATAGGTTAATCTATGCTCTAGTGTAGGCTGCTTGGCAGACCATTTAATAGCTAACTCTTTGCTTTTAATAGTTCTGTTAATAAATAATGGAGGGCATAATAAAAATAAAGCTATTTTGTTGAAAGAAGTGTCAGTGAATATGCTGTTTTCATAGAGGAGGTTTCTTCTCCACAGCACACGTACATAAACCAGCTTTGAACGAGCCAGCTTGGGCACTAGGACAGTCAAATCTAGCACTCAGTGCAAGCTTATTTACCATGGTGAAAAATAGCTTAAATTATCACCTGCTAAAGTCTAGTTTAGCTGCTGAAAACAGTCTAATTATACCAGTGTAATCTATTTCAAGCTCACTCAGGTATCTCTATGGTGCTCTGCAGTAAAAGGCGTACTAAAAATATTTTAGAAAAGTTTTGGGGTAAAATGAAATGAGACAGTGTGAAGATTATTTTTCCTTACAGTGTTAGCAGTGTGGCAGCAGTTTGTTTAAAAATTAACCAGAATACAGCTCTGTCTGCCAAAAAGGGGATATAAGATCTATAAGTTCAGGCTAACCAAATGCAAAAGCAGACAAGTATTGACTTGCCATTTAATTATAATGTATTGCCCTGTTTGTCTCTTTTACATTTCTGCTGTTAAAGTGAGTGGCTTAAAAGTTTCAGATGCAGACATCCCTTTAATACAAGTAGGTCTTCAAGCCGTTGCCTGTTAATTGAGCTGCACTCTGACTCCGCAGCCGCCTTTGATCCAGACCCTGCGCGATATTCCTGATACCGCTGTTGGTCAGGCTTAAAGTCCTGCTGCAGCTGCTTTTCTTGTGTTAGTTCCCTGGTTCAACTAGAGTACTCTTGAATATCAAGAAGTGAAAAGGTAATAAGGGAGAAAAGTGTCCTGATGGATTCAGGTCAGCAGTTCAGAAGATGTGTGGCTGCTGAAGTCAGTTTGCATTTACTTTAACTGAGTTTTATTACTCTGAGTACCACCCAAATGTCAGGAGTTTAAGATAGCCTTACTTTTTACTGCACCAAGAAGGAACATGTTCAGGCAGATTTTGTGGGTTTTTTTCTTACTTGCTTGTGAACTTTCTTTTTCTCCTGCTCTTTTCCTTTTTAGAAGCAAGAAATGTCCAAGAAAACAGTCCACTATCTGTCTGATTTTATTTCTTTTGGAGTCGAGACCAAATACTCATTAATATGGAAGCAACACTGATTTTAGCAGAGGATACATAATATGTATTTTTATGAATAAACTGAGGTGTTCATATATGTTTACCTAACAGAGCAGACAAGGTGATCTTTTGTGCAGTGCCACATGGGTGAAGCTTTGATGAAAGTGCTACTGAACAACCTACTGATTTATTTTATTTTATTTTATTTTTGAACTGGGTGTAATCACCATTGCCTACCTCTCACACAGACTACATAATACAAGTATAACCCGTTTAGTCCTTGAACAGAACCCTTGATGTATTTTCAGTGCTTTGCTTTGCCTCAGGTCAAAATGGTAATAATGGGATGTTTGAAGTCCTTTCAGACTGTTCAGTAATATATTATCTGAGAAGATGTTATTAAAGTCGATTTTGTATTGCATACTCATTAGATCTATTATTTTACCCCACATTAGGATCCAAATTTTGCTTCTCATTCATATGAACAAGCTAGTGAAAAGCTTAGTATGTGTGCCTTTTAAAAATTTGGTAGAAAACATGACTTCTGCAATCTGGGTAAGTGTAAAAAAAGTGAGACCGAGTACATCAGTGCTGTCAAGAGTTTTCATTTCCATTTTCCAACTCCTACACTATGCCTGTAGGAAATAATTATGCTATGTGATGTAGCTCTCTATACATGCCAGTATTCTATAATTTGCTAGAGGATGCTTATGTCTCATTTAAATTCTTACAGATTACTAAAAGCTTCATTTTTTTTTAGTGGATGAGGAAGGTGCATCCTGGCACAGGGTAACATTTCTTGTCTGCCTGTGTCTGTGAGATGCAAGAGACATTTCTCTAACAAGGAAGAGTAATATTAATTTTAATCTTCACATATCCGATTCTCACACAAATTGCTGCATTACATTTTGCTAAAATAGATGAATTCCAGGTGTCAGACTTACTGGCTAATCTTTGTGTCTTTAGAGATCTGGGTGTTTATAAAAATGAAGCTGAATTACTTGGGAGCATTATTTGGTACTAATAAAAGAAGGTAGGAATGTGCTGTGTACATTTTTGACTGGTCAGATTGTCGGTCGAGGAAGTTCTGCATCCTGTGTTCAATAGGACTCCATCAAAGACAGCAGGAAGAGCCCATAGGAAGAAATTACAAAATAATCTGCCCATGAAGGAAGTATTCTCAAATACTTTCTGAGCTCATTTGCTGAAACATGGCTGGTTATAAAGATACTCGTAATAACTGTGAACTACTTGATTTGAAATTTAATATGTGTTGCAAAAATTTCCTACTGGCTGTTCTTTTTAATAGAAGCTTTTCCTTTTAAGATACTAAAATGCTTGTTCTTGGCTGCTCTTTATTATTTAAACAGTGTAGCATTTTATCAGTTTTAATGAAGCGTCTACTCCTCACTCAAGTTGGGCAATTTTCACTCTTCATTTAAAGTTATGGCTACGTAAAGTTACATAATAAACTGTCTATATTGACTGACTTAATTGTTGTTTAATGTCAAGTCAAAGTGGCAACAGTTAGATGGTGGTATAGATTAAGTGAGAAGGAATCATATGAATTAATACAGAGAAAAAATAAATGCTCAGACAGGAAAGGTAATAAAAATTGGTGAATCTCAAAGGTTCAGAGGCTGATAAACATCCCCTGGTTGTATTTACACCATTATGAACCACTCCCATTTTCTTCTAACTTCCCTCTGAAAGTCTTCCAAGTGCTGAGAACTGCTCCAGCTGCTTTTCTTTCCAAAAGTAGTTCCTCTGCAGCAGATCTGCTCTCATCCTTCATGATGGCTCCAGGGCATCACTGAAAAGATAATTTGTGTTATTTCACTGTCTTGGAGAGCAAGGACCTTTGGGTGAGGAGAGAAATGGGAAGAGCAGGAATCAAAGTGATCTGGAGTTGCTTAATTTTTTTCAGATTATATTCTTAGAGTGAACATGTAATGTCGGGCAGTTTAGCTCAGAATAGTATTTTGCCTTTAAGATGAAAATTACTCTAAACCTTTGCTGGATTGGCCCAGGAGGACTTGGCCTGTCATGCCATACTGTTAGTGCCCCCCTCCTCCAGCCTTCCCATGTCATGTCAGTGTGAGTCTCCTCAAGGTGCATTGGAGTGGCAGGCTGCAGTCAGGAATGTTGCTGTGTGCATCTGTTTATCAATCCTAATTCACCAAGGCACGACAAGAGGGTGAAAACCACCCTTGCCCTTGAAGGCTGCAGTGCACTGGTGACAGCTCTCCATTTAATTTGGAGGGATGAGGGGGGGCAGTTCTCTGAGGATTACATGAAGGAAATGTCAGAGTTGCTTAACACAAGGTGGGAGAATGCTGGAAGGTACCTTTGAGCCTCCTCTGGGCTTTTGGCAACAGCTGCTGTGTTGGTGCTGTGGCTGGCTGCTGTTGTGCAGCAATGTGAGCTTCTTACTCCCAGTGACCAAGGTGGATAAACTTCATCCTTTTGGTTTGTGTATTTTGATTTACCCTTCTGAAATGCTGAGAGGTTAAGCTGTCCCTCTCTGTCATTAAGTTTTTATTAGCAGCTACTAAACCATGCATTTATTATGAGGTTTTATTCATCTTCAACTAGTTGTTCTTGATGTGTGTACTAGTAAGACCTGTGCCTATTGCACACATCAGTCATTTGATTTCTACTGAAAATCAATGAAATTATACATATGGCCTTTCTTTAAAGGTTGTTAACTCACTGATCTCCTTTTCAGGCTCCTTTCAGAAAATAGGATTGCTTGAGTTCTGTCAGCCTTTGATAGTAATCAGACCCAGAGTAAGTTGCATTTCTGATCATGTGATTGCATCCACCTAACAGACAATAAATACAACTATGGCAGAGAGGTAGAATTTGGGTGGTAGAAGTTAACCTTGGATTCCTTGAAAATGAAAGCACAGATGTATTGGCAGTGAAGGAGGGTGTTCTAGAGAGAATGAAGTAGTGTCCTGTTATGGAATAGGTGACCAATACGGGAACATTTTGCTTCCTATAACTGCACCCTTGGTTTGCAAATGGACACCTCTTACTAATACTTCTTGGAGTTATTTGTAGTTTATTAGGATTTTCCAGTATGAGTGCTTCTCACCTAGCATACATGAAGGGTTTCTGACCTTTCTGACCCCACTCACATCCCAAGCCCATAATGAGGTGTAACCCAGGTGTACAACTTACCCTTTCTTACGCTTTTGGGTTTAGTGGCTGAAGAAAAGGCATTCCATGTAATTGGTCTGGTTACAGGGATGCTGACACATGCTGTGGTGGTCAGCTGCTGGATCAAGATGCAGTGAGAAGCGTTGTGGTGTCCTGGGTACCTCCCACTTGCTAATTTGCAGAGACATTATTGGCTTTTTCACTTGGTGGGACAGGTCTAGTGTAGCATGCTGTCGTTTCATGGCAAGTGGTTAAGCTGTACATAAAATAACAGTTTACTGTTATTTATTGTCAAAGCAGTGTAGATGATAGCATTAATTATGGTTATAATAAAAGTCAGTGGCCAAGACCCAACTGATATTAAGCAGTGTTACTTGATTAATTTCTTTCCTTTGTGCATTTGTCTCATTTGCATTTTAAAGCTACAGTTCCTAAAGAGGCAATATATGTCACAGTAGGGCACTGTTAAAAGATTTAGGTGCAGGCTTTGGGCAGCAGGAAGAAACCCAGCATTCTTATCAGCCTGTCAGGGAATCTCAGCTGCATTGAAACAATGTGAGATGAAGCTTCTTGAAAAGTCAAGAGTGCTGTTAATGTCTGATGAAATGTGAAAGCTTGGTGTCTGGGAGTGGAATTATGGTCCATTCAGGACTGTCCAGTAAACAGTTTTTATCCTCCATTGTCAGAGACAACAGTGGAATGTAATTCCCAAAACAGGTTATTCACTGCAGGCAGTGTATTTATGAACAGTCGACGAGCTTGTCACAAGCTGTGGTTGAGTAAGACTTTCAGTTTTGAGGTATATCACTCTAGGGTTGCGTTTTCTCTCCTTGCAGTTGAGGGTAAAAAACCCCTCAGAACTCTGTAAATCTTATCAAATGAAGAAGAGTATTTGACCTGATGTCATCTAATTTCTTTGAGAGAATTTAGTTATTAACTTGCTAAATTTTAATCTAATCACCTGAATCGCCCATTTCATTTAGGGGGTGCCCAGACTGTGAGGATATTGTTGTACATAAAATCAAATGTAGTTTGTCCTCATTAATTGAAAAAGCAATTATAATATTCACAATAAAACAAAGAAGAACCCTCTGTAAAGTAAGAAACAAGGTAGTATCCAGATAGATATGAGATGCCTTCAGATTATTGTGAGAGAGACAAATTATATGATCAGCCTTTGACAGGAGGTAGTGTGGCCCATCCCAGAGCTTTGAGACACTCAGTGAGATTAGTCTCTCCTAGAGGACAGTATATTAATAAATGGCACATCCCAGTCATCCAGCACTGTCAGCAGCTGCAGCAGCTGTAGTGAGGTTAGTCTGTTTAAGAACTACCAAGGAAAGCAGTTCAGTTATAACACCTTATTTAAAAACTTGTCTTGGTTGTAGATGTGACTCCTTAAGAATAAACACAAATATCCCCTCATGCTGGATGCTAAACCTGTTGTTAATATTTTTAAAAAACTTACTGGTCTTTTAACTTTTTATTGCTTTTAGTTGTTTGCTAAGTTACTTTATGCAGTAAGACTCAAGAAAATGAGAATCTTCTTTTCCTCTTAAAATAGTGTTCGTATCCCAATGTAAAATCTGGAATTTGGCATGGGATGATTTAAAAAAATCAAACAAACTGCAAGATCTTATTTGTTGCTATTGTGTCAGTAGTCAGTGGGACATTACAGCAGGTGGTTTGAATCACTAACCATGTCTTAAATGTGTGAGTTTTTACATGGTTATCCACTAACTAAAGGATCTGCTGCTATGTGTACTTGCAGGTTTTGCTAGCAGACTCTAGAAATAGAACATAGCCCTTAAGTTTTGAGATTTCTCAATGTGCAGAATTATGCAGAAAAGGTTAGAATTTAATTATCTGGTCATCTTTCCATAATATTTCTGATTTGAATTATTCCTGTCAGCAGTCAGAAGTCCCCTTCATTAAAGCTGCACTTGTAATACAAGTGCTAATTCTTGCTCAGTGTTATCATATATTATGTGTTTTAATATATATTATATGTTATTTTATATATAAGGGTGTATAATCACTTGAACAGAGAGGCTTGAACACATGGCTGAATGATGGGAAAATTATGATTTCTCTTTGTTCTGGTTTGTAAGTATGTCACCAAATACTCCCTTGCAATCCTTTCCAGAGGCCAGATGGCCTCTTCCACTGCCTTTCTGTTTCAGAGCATAAACATACCATGCTCTTGAACATTTATATTTGTCTTTCAAAGCTTGAAATTTAGCTTCTGAGCAAGGAGAAGAGGGAGTATTGTTAAACAACTTGCAGAAGTTTCACAATCCACCAAGGCCTCTTCAGCCTGTTTGATGACAAGGCAGTGCATACTTTCTAGGAGTGGGAGGAAAGGGCTGGAGGAAAACTTGGGTGGTACACTGAGCTCCCCAACCTGCTCCAAAATGATAAAAGCTTTGGAATTAAAGTTTAGTTTAGTGGACTGTTGGGGGGTGAAGAAAGCATTGATTTTTTTCCTCTTAGAACTCAGGAACAAAAAAACCCCTACAACTCCAGAGCACAGGGAAAGAGGAACTACTGGTGTTTTCATAGTCCTTTGGAACGTTGCTGCTACTTGAGCCTCCTTCCTTCCTCCTCTGCCCATTCCCAGCAGGAGCTGCTGGCTTGTGACCAGGCAGTGTTTGTGCTGTTAAGGGTGGCATTACCTCCAGCATTCCCCAGCCCAGGGTCCAAGTCTCATTCCCTGACAGTCTTAGGTTCTGTCATTCATTTAAATTCAGCAAGAGAAATGTTTTTAACTCAGTTAGGAAGGGCTTGGGCTTCCTTTATTGCTACACAGAGCAACACATTTATTCCAGCAGCAGCTCCGGGTGAGGAAAGACACCACTGGCAGTTTCATAGGCACAGAAGGGGCGAAAAGCAACAATTATTCAGATCCAGTGACCTTAAGTGACTGTCACCACTTGGTAAGAGAGCTGTCCATCAGGAGCATGGAGGTGGTGGCATAAGGAAGGCAGAAGAGAGCAGTTGACATGGGGACAGTACTGGGCAGGGGCTAATCCTGGTAACAGCAGCGTAGGTGGGAGCAGAGCTGTGCAGCGGCTGTGCTTGGCCTTGGCATGCAGAGTCAAAAGATTAGCATTGCTCCTGCTTTCCCAAAACCTGAGATGAGGGCTCTGAAACGAGCTCCTGACATTGCTGCTTCATCATTTAGAGCAGATGCTTCTTGGCAGCAGTGTCGTTAAGGCTGGTAATAAATTCAGTATATATTACATATACAGGAAAATAGATGTAAACTGTAGCACTTCCAGGATTAAATGTCATCATGGATTGTACTTTCTGCCCTGATTGAGGCCTGAAATATGCATATATATTTACTCACATTTCTGAAAATGTAAATAATAAATAAATAAGCTTTTTTTTCAGAATACTCAGGGAGAATTTAGGGAAAGCTTTTTCACTTTTTGTCAAATGCTAACCATAATATTATTTTCTGGAATACAAGTGCAGATTTACAACAGGGGTACAAAATGTAGCTGAAGTCATGGTGTGTTTGTGAGAGACTGCCGTATTAATTTCTATTTAGGACAAATTAATTGACTTTATTTAAACTGCACACTGTATTCTGCACCACATAAAGGGCCTGTTAGGATGATTGTGGGAGAAAGAGCTGGCAGGAGCAATACGCAGGAGAACTGCCCATTAAAATGGTGTACGAAACTGTGGAAAGAAAAGGAAATTTTATACAAAGCTGAAACTTCATTTTCTGCTCTAGTACATGTTTCAGAAACATTCCACAGCTTTTATTAAGTTACACAAATCTACGGAATTATCATGCCTCGTATTGCTCATTCAGAACAGCTTAATTAAAATTAATGTAATTGAGACTGTAGTCCCTCTGCTACGTACACCTGTACAGCATTAAAAATGATGTTGGGATAGTTATGCCCAAGCTACCACATTTCAAACAGCTTTATTGCACCTCAGCTCATCCATCAGCAAGGAACTGTTTTGTGTTTCCGTGGTTTTCATCATATTCTTTCTCTTAGAGTCTGCCAGGCTTAGAGGCAGCTTATTGAGCTAAATGGACCTTTATTTTGAGCCCCTGCATTTTTTCCCCTAATGTTTTTTTTTTTATATTTACATAGTATTTAACATTTTCTAAATGCTTTCCCATCATTAATTCCTTAGGCTCTGTGGGTTTCACCAGTAAATTAAATGCACTCAGCAGTGTTGTCGGGTGCTGAAACTGGCTGGCACAAGCAGTGAGTGCATTTCTGTGCTAGAAAGCCCTTAAATTTCAAGATGCCAAGTGATCTCTAGGGAATGATCCCTCAGCTGCACAGGAATGAGTTGGGTAGGTGACAGGACCAAGAGCACGTCTTTGCCCCTGCAGTGTCCTGGGAGGTTTTGCAAGCCATGGTTAAACTATGCTCCTGGGGACTTGTCCTGATGTCCTTACTTTTTATTAAACATATAAGGACAGCTCGAGTAAAAGTCATGCCAGACAGTGTGTTCCTAATCAGATGTCATTGTCTAGGATGCTGCTGCAGCCCACCAGCTCCCTGTCACTTTTCAGGTGGAAACCTGGGAACTCACCTGGCTGGGTGAGTTGGCTCCTCTCCATGAAGGCTCTGCATCTCAGGGCACAGCTGGGGCCTGCTTAGGTAAAAAGCACAAAAGTTGAATTGGAATTTTTTTTTTTAGGATTTTTTTTTTACCAGTACCTGAGAGTCACCTGTTTTTCCTGGGCAGAGCTCTTCTCTCCGGGCTGCCTTCACACAGCCTGGCTGGTGCACTGGACAAACAATGAGGAGTTTCAGGGTCTTATCTCCCTCACAATGCCTTTGGTGTGAAAGGCTCTCTGGTATTTTCAGACACAGTGCTGCAGTCACTGATGTCCTTTCAAGCGCTCTTAAGTTCAGTGCCTTTCAACAAAAGGAAGTAACACTTCAGGACTTAGTGTTTTCTTTTTGGATGGTTGATTGTCAAGTTTTGAGGGCTTCAGCTCAGTAAAGCAGAGTTTCAAATGTACTTTTTTTTCCCCCTCTGTTCTTTCAACCAATGAGTATAACCTTTTTGAGTCTGGTTATTTCTAAGGTGTAAAGCTGATGTTTTATTTTAATTTTGCTCCCCTACAGCTGACCTGAACAACGTCAGGTTCTCCGCGTACAGGACTGCCATGAAGCTCCGAAGGCTGCAGAAAGCTCTCTGCTGTAAGTATCTGCCTGTGCCTCACCTGCTGCCAGGAAGGCCAATACACATGTTTATTCACAGCTTTCAGAAGCAGAATATTCCCACACATACCTCCAGCTCTGCCTGATGCATGGAAACCTCTCACCTGAAGGATCTTTTGCTGCCTCTGGTTTGCATGGTCCTTAAGAATCCAAAGTGCCGGAGGTCTCTGTCTCTTGTAAGACAGAGCAGCAGATCAGAACCAAAACTTAACATCCCGTACATATTTCTTATCATTACACTCTTTAACAGAGTATTTTTGCTGTGCTGAATACTGGAGCCATGTCTTGTGTCAGCCACAGCTTCACAGCCAAAAGGGACACAACTGTAGTATGGTGGGAACACTGAGAGCTCTGGTGAAATAATCTCTCCAGAGCTGGAGTTGCTAATGGTTTGTTAGGTTAAATCTTGAGCCCTGAGGGGTTATTGCCATTAAATGAGATCATCACAATAAACATTTAGCTTCGTTTTTCCCCAGCTTTGTGTTGAGAAGTCTCTCATCAGCTGTACATTAGTGGTGTGCATGTTCTAACATTTTAATTCTCTCAACTGCTCTGTGGTGTTCTACTTGTCACTGGAGTTCCATTTCCTTTTCAGCTTATTGTAACCTGATAGCTAAATAATTTGCTCAGAGTTTACTTGATAAGCCAGTCAGTTGCCAAAGCAAGCAGTTTATTAGGCAGCCCAATTGGGGGGGATTATTAAGGTATTTTAACATTCACTATTTGGCATTTAATTACGGGGTTAAATTTCTGACACAGTTGCAAATGTCTCAGCTGTAATTTATCTCAGGTTTGGATTTGTGCTCACATGCTTTCTGGAACTGTGTCAAACCTCGGTATTTTGAGTATGTTTACTTTTAGGCTTATAAGCATGGATGAATTCCCCTAAAGAACAGACTTAATTTCTGAATGTGCAAAAAAATAGGATAAAAATAGGAAAAAATAAACAGTAAGTCTTGTGACAGAATAAAAGATTTCAACATGGATGCATGGAAGGAGTTATGATCAGAAATGCAAACATCAGTACAGCACTTCTGCCACTCTCACTGTGGAAATGTGTTATAAAGAAACCAGAGTGACATGCAGTGAAAAATTGTCATAATCAGTGCAGCAGTGAAATAAGGAGCTAAAATTTTTGCAGTTACAGGTTTCACTAGCTGGAAGGGAAAAAGTGTAACTTGTAATAGATCTTTGTGACTGAAAGTGCAAAGCCTTGCATCCCATTTTATCAGAATATCCTGAGTTGGAAGGGACCCACAAGGGTCATCAAAGTCCAGGTCCTGGCTCTGCACAGGACAACCTCAAGAATCACACCATGTGCCTGAGAGTGTTGTCTATGAGGTTCTTGCACTCTGTCAGGCTTGGTGCTGTGATCACTTCCCTGGGGAGCCTGTTCAGTGCTCACCCACCCTCTGGGTGAAAAACCTTTTCATAATATCCAGCTTAAATCTCTCCTGACACAGCTTCATATTCCCTTGCGCCCTGTCATTGGTCACAAGGGATCAGTACCTGGCCCTCCACTTCCCCTCACAAGGAAGCTGTAACTACAATGAGGTCTCACCTCAGTCTCATCTTCTCCAGGCTGAAGTGACCTCAGCCACTCCTCATATGGCTTCCCCTTGAGGCCCTGTGCCACCATTGTGGCTCTCCTTTGGACACTCTCTAATAGCTTTATATCTTTCTTATTTTGTGGTGCCCAAAACTGCCAC
The DNA here is from genome assembly GCA_013400695.1 of Neodrepanis coruscans. NCBI lineage: Eukaryota > Metazoa > Chordata > Aves > Passeriformes > Philepittidae > Neodrepanis > Neodrepanis coruscans. The sequence goes on along the minus strand of VYZS01042891.1, from coordinate 26,003 downwards.
AGTCTTCCAGATGAGGCTGGACCAGTACAGAGCAGAGCAGGACAATTCCCTCCGTTGGCCAGTTGGTGGTGCTTTGCCTGATGCTCCCCAGGACATGATTGGCCCTCCTGGCTGCCAGGGCACTGCTGACTCATATTCAACTTGCCATCGACCAGGACCCTCAGGTCCCTTTCCACAGCACTGCTTTCCAGCCTCTCACTCCCCGGTCTGTTGGTACATCCTGGGTTGCCTTGTCCCAGATGCAGAATCTGGCACTTGTCCTTGTTAAACATCATACATTTGGTGGTTGCCGAGCCCTCTGGTTTGTAGAGGTCTCTCTTCAGGGCCTTCCACCTTCGAGGGAGTCAACAGCTCTTCCAAATTTAGCTTCATCAACATGCTTCGTATTCCTTCCAGTCCTGTGCCCAAGTCATTTATGAAGATGCTGAAGAACACCGGGCCCAAGATGGAGCCCTGCAACCCCACTAATGACAAGTCAGCAGCCTGATGTTACCCCATTCACTCTTACCCTCTGTGCTGTGAGCCAATAGGTCACCCATCACACGAAATATTTATCCAGCTGTGTGCTGGACATTTTGTCCAGAAGGGTGGACATTTGTCTGGAGGGGTACTATGAGTGACAGCATCAAAAGCTTTACTGAAATCACAACAGATTACATCAACTCACTTCCTTTGGTCAGCTAGGTTACCTTGTTGTAACAGGAAATTAAGTTTGTTAAGCAGGATTTTCCCTTCATGGACCTGTGCTGTCTGTGACCAATGACTGAGTGATCATTCAGCTAGTTTTCAGTATCTCATTCCCACCATTAAATGTCTGATAGAGCCAAGGCCAGATCTGCTGCTGGCCAAGGGTGAGCCCATTAGCAATGGTGGTAGTGCCTCAGGGATAATGTAGTTGAGAAGGGTGGGGGAGAAAACTGCTGTGCAATAGCAGCTGGGAAAGAGGAGTGAGGATATAGGAGAGAAACATCACTGCAGATGCCAAAGTCAGTGCAGAAGATGGGAGAGGAGGTCCTCTAGGTGCCAGAGTTGAGATTTCCCCTTCATCCTGTGATGAAGACCATGGTGAGTCAGCTGTGCCTCTGCAGCCCATGAAGATTCACAGTGGAGCAAATATCCACGTGCAGCCCATGGAGGACCCCATGCCAGTGCAGGTGGCTGAAGGAGGCAGTGACCTGCTGTGAAGCACATGCTGGAGCAGCCTCCTGACAGACCTGTGGACATGTACAGAGGAACCCACGCTGGAGCGGGTTTGCTGCAGTACTTGTGACCCCATGGAAGTGACCCATGCTGGATCAGTCTGTTACTGAAAGACTGCATCCTGTGGGAGGCAATCTGTGCTGGAGAAGTCTGTGAAGAACTTCAGCCTGTGGGAAGGACTTAAGTTGTGGAGCAGTTTGTGGGAGGGACCCCACACTGGATCAGGGAAAGAGTGTGAGAAGTCCTCCCACTGAGGAGGAAGCAGCGGCAGAAACAACGTGATGAACTGTCAGCCCCTATTCCCTGGCCCCCTACATCACTGCAGGGGAGGAGGTAGAGAATTTGACAGTGAAGTTGACCCTCAGAAGAAAGGAGGGGCTAGGGGATGTGTTTTAAGATGTAAGATTTATATCTCATTATCCTGCTCTGATATGATCGGTAATAAACTTAATTAATTTCTCCAAGTCGAGTCTGTTTTGCCCATGATGGTAACTAGTGAGTGATCTCTCCCTGTCCTTATTTTGACCCATGAGCCTTTAGATGTATTTTCCCTCTCCTGTCCAGCTGAGCAAGAGAGTAACAGAGCAGCTTTGGTGGGTATCTGGCGTCCATCCAGGGTCAGTCAACCTGCTGCAACTTTACAGCGTGGAATTGTAGTTATGCACTGAAGTCACTTCATCTCTTGAGGTTACACGTAGGTAAATTTACAGAGAATTGATGCTTTCAGAGACATGCAGTGGCCCTTACACTGATTACTCTAGCACATTCTTCACACTTGTATCTAAGCAGAAGTATTTAAAGAATTTGGTTAGCAGTCTTTGTTCTTACAAATACTTTTGCCTGGAGACACCATCATTGTATTTGTGTATTCTATCATTTCACTGTCACTCCTGAACTCAGTTTAATTAGAGCTTTTTTAAGAAAAACCTCAACTCATTACAAAATTCTTTTTCTGCTTTGGCACTAGTAGATTTAGAGCACAGTGCTGGGTTTCAGGGCTCATGCAGAGCCAAAATCCCCCTTTCAGTAGGTGCTGCTTTCAGCTCTTTCCATTTCAGTTTTAAAATTGCAGGAGTTTTTATATCTCTCTCTATATATATTCTTTTCTTCAAGCTTTATAGAAAGCAGAGCAGTTTTGTCTACTGAGGAGCACTCTAAAAATGTGTGCACAATAGAAGGCCTGCAGAAGTAAAGGTACAGCCTATTTCTCAGTGGCAAGAATAGAAACTTTAAAAAAGGAACTATACTTAGACTTTAGTACTTTTCAGTTCATAACTCAGCCCAATGAACATTAAGACACTAGGATATTAAACCTAAAGAAGAATATGGAAAATACCAATCCTTAACAAATAAATGCTTGTGTCTTGTGTTACCTTAGAAGAATCTAATGAGTGGCTCTATCATCCCAGCCTTCAAAATTTTCATGAGCATGCCAGGTGTAACTATTGCACCAGGTTTTTTTAAATGTACGTTTTCCTTTGATAATCACATCAAAGCACAATGACTTTCTTGTTTTGCTACTTTTAAAGATCTGATCTTCAAGTGCAAACCACATCAGAACATCATGATGTCAGTAGAATGAGATGTGTTCACAAACATTTGTTGGAGATGCAGCAAAAGAAAATGATCAAGAACTTTTCTGTTAGGGTTCTTTTTTCATTTAATTTTGTGAAGGCTAGATTAAATATATTTTTTAATGTATCAGCCAACAGCAGGAGGTTACAGAGGAGATGATCTTGCGTTCTGGGAAGACTATTAATATTTTTTATCACCAGCCATATGTTGAGTTTTACTTAAGTTCAGTCTGTGACCTCCACAGAGTACTTTCTTCTGCCTGTTAATTGTCACTTCTGTCCTTCAGCTGGTTACTTTTTCGAGGTTGGTTGTCTTTTATACTTTTCCTGCAATCTGGCCACAGGTTGGTGTCTAGTTACAAACATCCTAAAGTTCTCTGTGTTGCCTTAGAGACCAAAGAAATACTTACATAGATGATTTAGACTTCAAAATAAGGTAGAAGCCACTGCTCACACAAATTTTGTGATCAGTTTTGGAATTCTAAATAGAAAAAAAGAGTGTCAAGAGAACCCACAAAAAGTGCAAAGCATCAAGTGATATGGTTTATTTCAGTTAAAACTTTGCAAATCGCTGAATGGTGCCAAATACTCAATGTATCTATTGTGGAGCTTGTCCTTTGAAAGTCAGTCATTCATGCATCCTCCGTATTTGCTTTTAGGAAAGAAATACATAGTTCCATTTTCTGGGAGAGGACCCTTCCAGATTTTTTAAATCTTGATGGGAAAGATGCAGGAGGATCTTAGTATGGCAAAGGCCGTAGCCTTTTTGCCATAAAAAGAGGTTCCCTAAAACAGAGTGTAGTGACAAGCATTTTTTGCTTGTTAGGAGATGATCATGTGTTATTAACTTCAGGATAGGACAGGAGGTTGATGAGGAGTGGGCTGAAAGGCTTTTCAGAATATGCTGCTTATTAGTGGGAAAAGCTTTCACAAAGTGGAGTGACCCATGTTTAGCAGTAGCTGCATATATAATTAAGCTGTCACTCAGATGCCTGGGGTGTTCATTTAATTACCATTGATTCATAGTCTCAAAGGAGCTAGAGTTCAGCCTGAAGCTCAGAATTAGAGGTGTTGATAGGGCTATGTTCTATTTTCAATTTGACTAATAAATTCTTAAAAGAAAAGCGGCATTCTGAGACTCTGATGCTTTTGCAGGATAGAACACTGCCCTTAGAATGGCTGTATTTTATATGCTACTAGGTTAAACATAATATTCAAGAATACTTTCTTTTAATAAATATCTATATCCTAATGTTTTAAAAAACTAAAGCTCCTATAAAACCCTGCACAAAGTCATAGATTTGAAGTTAAATTTTTTGGTTTAATAACATTCCAAGCTTTCCCTACTCACTCTAGCACTAGGTATGTCAGGCCCCAGAGGATGAAATTTTCAGAAGTGCTTAAGGGATTTAGTAGCAGAAGTAAGTCCCTATTGATTTCCAATGAAATGTATACTCCTGAAATTCTTTTGGCAATTATGAAATCCCAGCACACTGTCCATACAGCATTACCAAGCAGCCCTGTGGGCAGCTAAAGTATTTCTCATCTCCCACTAGGACATCAAAGGGGCAGTTTCATCCTTGGTAAAATAGGATACTCAAGTGTGAATTTGGCAAATGTGCCCTTAAGCAGGATCAAGTTCTAAAAAAATTCCTGTGTGGTGTTCTGCATTTAGCCTCTGCACACTGGGGAGGTTTTTTGACGTTATGAAGAGATGTTGCTTGCCAGAACTCAAGAAAACACATTTTTATTCCAGTGAGAGAAAAACGGGTCTTGCAGTTGGGTCAGTTCATTTTTCAGTTTTGTGAAAAATTTCCTGGATGATTTTGGGTAGTTCATTTTGGACCAGATGCTACTCCCTTGAGTCATATTGAATTGTGCTGCATTTGTGACTGCTCATGATATGAGCAGGATTAACAGCATCTGGACTTTAACGTCCCCATTGATCACACCCTGGAAATTCACTGCAAGGAGTTACAAAGGCTTTTCACGTGGCAGCAGGAAGATCTGTGTCAAGCATCTAATTTTTCTGATTTCCTTTGTTCTTATTCCTATTTTACTTCGTAAACAAACATCCTATACTTTTGTGTCCCCCTAAGTGTGAGGCTGCTGTTGATATTAGTATGCAGATGTTAAGAGCTGAGAAAGGAAACACCTGTTTTGCCTTGGACATCCTGATTCCAAAATGCAACTGACTTAAATTGGAATGAGAATCAAGTTTTTAGATATCTGTGACAAAAACCTGTTGTATGTTGACTAATAAATTCAAATGTGTCTTACTCTGTAATGTCATGGAGGTATTTATAACTGTAAATGCTCTTCAGAATTAAAACTGGAAAAAAATTAGTAAGTGCTGAAACAGGCCATTTAATGTTTCTGGAACCTTCTTTTCCCTGTTCTCACCAGAGGAAAAGTGACAGAGGTTAATCAGTTCAGGTGTGCTTTCTTGGCATATTCCTTGTGGAGTTTGGTTCAGTTAAGCTCACTCGACTTGTATAAGAAATGGACAGCACATCTCAGGAAACCTGATGATCTCTGCTATGTTGAGAGCACATTTGGTGAATGCAGTAATCAAGTATTGGCCTGTCTGTCTGTAGGAACATAAAGCATGAAATACATAATTTTTTCTTACACAGGAATTTATGTGTAATATTTCTATAGGATCCAAGATCATAAGAGGTACTTTAGAGCTAAAAATGAAACAGATGCACACTGGTCTCTAAAGCCACAGCTGAATAAACAGTGCATTTGTAGGAGTCTTGAAACCAGTCTTGCATGTGACTTTCAGAGGACAGAAAATGTCCTCTGGCCAGACACCTAAGCCAAGTAAAGTGTTCTATTTACTTTTTGGATGTGGGTAATATGACCACTGTTTCTCTTCAATCTTTTCTGTGGTTTACTTTTTTATTCTGGCAGTGGATCTCCTGAGTCTGTCTGCTGCGTGCGATGCCTTGGACCAGCACAACCTCAAACAAAATGACCAGCCAATGGACATCCTGCAGATCATCAACTGCTTGACCACCATTTATGATCGGCTGGAGCAAGAGCACAATAACCTGGTCAATGTTCCTCTTTGCGTGGACATGTGCCTCAACTGGCTGCTGAATGTCTATGACACGTATGTCGGGGTGCTCAGGAGCTTTCCCAGTAGCAGGAGGGAAGGGGGAAGGGGTAATGGGCTGTCTGCCTCGTTATAACATAGATGGCATGATGCTGAAAAAAGGGCAGTTGAAGTGAAAGTTTAATAAACCTAATGGTTTAATGGCTGCATTTAGCTGAATCAATACAGCCCTTGGTTAGGCTTACAATCCTAGATTTATTAAGCTAAGCAATGAGATAGCTGGAAAACATAACTTCTTAAACAGATTTCTGTGTTCAGACCAGTTCTGTGACTGCATGTCTGCAGTAGGTTGTGGCTTTGTGTGGCTTTTTAATTATTTAGAAAAAGAACTTCAGGAGAATTATCAAGAATGAACACCATCATATAAACTCTTGCATGTGTCTGTACTTCTGGGTGTTAAACCTTTTCAAATATGTCAATTTTCTATGAATCATTCTTGTTCAAAGATGGAAGAGACTCATCTCTAATCTAATATGCTTACAATCCTTAGCAGTCAGGAGATTTGAGAAATATTTAATTCAACATTTAATTTTAAAAAGTGTACCTGCAAGTATAAATACAACAGATTACCTAAAGAAAATCTATGAATTTTCCTATTCAGTGGGTTAATGATATTACTTGTAATGCATAGGCAAATTCCAACACACATTTGTAAACTAATTTTAGAATAAGCCATTATATTTGGGGA